>PVJS01002460.1:0-84380 GCA_004027185.1 Glis glis | reverse complement strand
GGGGGGAGGGACACCAAGAGCTGTGTGCATATATGTTAACACCAAACTGATACTCATTGTGATGTGAGACTACAATGTACCAATAAAAACATTAAAAAAAAAGAATAGCCTGAGCCCGGCCAGTGGACATCAGGACTCAGACACAGAACTCTGGGAGACCGCTAGTCTGGTTTAAGAAGTGGGAAGGGACTCCTAAAACTCTGATAGTCTAGAAATTCTATTTTCTCCATTCTCTCAGCCCCCAAGAAATTACCAGGAGTAGCAACAGGGGCCAAAAAGTCAAAACTCAGAGGAAGGCAATCTTCCTTGCCAGGTGCTGCAAGAGGGTGAAGCGAGTCCCTTTGTCTTCTCTCTGTCCTTCTACCACTTGCACACAGGGTGGGCATGAAGCATGTGTCAGAGTGGGGTAACTAAAGTCCCAGCATCAAAATGGAAGATTGAAAATCAGATCCCTAGGAAGCAGAGAGTGCTGCCCAGAGAAGGGACTATGAGAGCTGCAAATAGACCGGGGTTTGTGGGTTTATCCTCCAACTGCACAGGGCAGGGCTAGGTGGTGGTCATTGTCTTCCTCCTCCTCCTCCTCCTCTTCCTCCTTTTCCTCCTTCTCCTCTTCCTCATATCAAAGCATTTGGGAACTGGCAGATTACTCACTGGCTGCTGATCGTCACCCATGAGATGGTTCCAACTAGCACACAGAGACCTCAAAAACTGAACAGAGGGTTTGAACTGCAGCCCACAGGTGGGTAGGAACTTGTGGCCTCAATCTAACCAGTTGAGCTCCCTTTTAAACAGAGTCTCACTAGGTTGTTGAGAGTCTCACTAAATTGCTGAGGCTGGTCTGGAACCTGTGATCCTCCTGTCTCAGCCTCTCAAGTACTGGGATTATAAGAGTGTGCCACCACGCCTGTGTGTAGCATGACATTTCTTAATGGGCTAAAAGGAAAGAATAGTCAAATCAGAATTCTATGTCCAGAGAAAATACAGTTTAGGAATGAAGGTGAAATAAAGGTGTTCTCAGATGTAGGAAAACTAAGATAAAGTGTCCCCAAAAGACCCATACTGCAAGAAATACCAAAGGAAGGTCCTTAAACAGGAAGCACGAAGACTCAGGCATGAAGGAGAAGCAACAGAAATGGCACTTCTCTGAGCAGATGCAAGACACTCTTCCGAAGAGGTTTAAAAATGTTTGATGTTGGAAAATAACAATTATACCTTCTAACAGAATTCCAATGTCTGTAGATATAATATATAAGACAAGTATAGCATACCAGGGAGGAAAAGGGGACCTAGAAAATTTTCCAAGTTCTGAACACGTCAGTTGCCGAACAATGGCTCATAAAAATCATTTAGTAAATGCAACCCAATGCATGCACACTGTGTGCTGTCACCAGCCCCATGCCAGGCCCTGGGAGACGGGGACAGACAGAAAGGCTGGGTCTAGGGAGGCTCTGTGAGTTACCTGTTACTGGATGCCTGGCTCCTACCTGGAAGCAAAAAAGTCACCTTGATCCAGCCCCCAGAGCTCAGGGAACAGCTTTGGTTTCCCTGAAAGCAAACTAGGAGAGCCCTGAGGGCCATTGTTGTACTTTCAACCTTTTTTTTTTTAACTTGTTGCTTTTGCAAATTGCATTTTGCTTTTTGTGCAGATTACTGGTGAGAGAGCCTCCCCATCTTGCACCTAGATTGACTGATAAGCAGAATTTGCAAGGAGGAAGAGAGAGAACATGTTCACCACCATTTACTGCTCTCATAAGCCAATGTTGCTGGCCAGCCGGGTCTGATCCGCAGGAGCCCTGGGACCAAAGTGTTACACTCACAGCCAGAGCCTCCACCTCTCCCCTCGGGGAATTTTCTCCTCGCTGAGCTAGCAGCAGCAATAAATGATCTGATTTGCGATCTGTCCCTTTGCTCTTGGGACTATAAATGCAGCCATAGTATATGATACAAAGGGCTGGGCTGTTCCCCGGCCTCCCAAGCAAGCAGCTACCCAAGGCTGTAATTTCACTTTATCTCTCTCCCATTAAAAGGCAATTGAAAGTGAACCGAGGAGAATGAGGGCTTCGTCAACTTCTGGAACCTTTGAACGGTGCTTGCTGAAGGGCAGTTGGTAGACCAAAGACACCTGGGGCTCAAGGAACGGAAGCAAGGAAACTATTTGCAGCAACGACTTAATCAAAGTAACAACAGTAATAATAATAGTAACCATTCCGCTGATGTTCACAGAGCATTGGGGAGCACTAGGCTCTGTACTGAGAGCCACAGACATGTGGCTCTGCTGCTCCTGGGAGATCGATTTGCAGTAGAAGACTCTAAGTGAGGCGCATGGAGGTCTCAGCTCACCAGCCAGGGAGGCAGGAGATAATCTGGTTTTGCCGGACTCTAAAGACTATGCTAAAAACTGGCACGTGTCCCATCTCCAGACCCTGGAGGAGTCTGCAGAGCTGTACCTTTGGGTTTGCTTTTAAAAACTGCATGAGAAGGTCCAGTTGAAATCACATTTCAACAAGCATGTGGTAGCCAGTCAGCAACAGGACCCAAAAATCACTCACCCTCAAGTCCCATGTTCTTTCTGCTACCTCATACTGGCCAGGGCTCCAGTGTTCTCAAATCCTGCTAAGAGAAGCGCCCAAGGAGTCTCCCCCAAAGCGACCCCCAAACAGATGATGGCCACACTGTGTGATTCCAGAGGCCAGGGAGCGGCCAGTGGCAGACATAGAGACTGGGCATTCTGACTGGAGACTGGACAGAGGACATGGGGATATTCTGTTGAGCTTCAGCAAATCTTAGCAGCAGCATCCTTATGTACAAACTCAGAAAAACTCACACTGCCATCGTGTTATAGTTAGATACAGAGTGTCCCTGAAGAGCTCATAAATTGGTGTTTGGAATTGAGATGAGGGTTGTAATCTCATCGATGGATTTATCTACTGGGGTAACCTAGGCAGGTTGGGTATGGCTGGAGAAGGGGGTCCCTGTGGGTGTGGCCTTAGGAATTGTGCTTGTGTCTTTGAATCCCCTTGCTTGCTGGCTGTCTCTGCTTCCAACCTCCATGATGTGAGGAGTAGAGTCCGTGTGCTCTTCCTGTCTCTCTTTCCCACCGCCATCCCCTGAGATCCATAGACCCTGGTCTCACATGGACTGAACCCAGAATCTCCAAGAAACTGAGCAAATAAATCTTCCTTCCTCTAAATTGTCAGGTCTTTTGGGATTTTAGCAGTGACAATGTTAACTGAGACACGTCAGAAGCAGAGGAGAAATTTTTAAAGTTGGTAGAAATCCCCCCAAATAGTGGTATAATTGAGAGTGGAGGCTCTAGTATTGGGGTTTACACATCAAAGCCCCCAGCTTATCACTTGGGGACCCTGAGTGATTATTCTTGAGTGAGACTCAATTTTCTCACCTATGAATTGAGGACAGGAGAGTACTAATGCGTTGTAAGATGTAAACAAAAAAATGTGCATAAAATATTTCACACAATAAATGGAAATTAATCATCCCATGGTAAGCCAGGTGAGGTGGCACACACTTGTAATCCCAGTTCTTGGGAGGCTGAGACAGGAGGATCGCCAGTTTGAGGCCAGTCTTGGCAATTTAGCAAGACCCTCAGCAACTTAGCAAGACCCTGTTTCAAAATTTTAAAATGGGGGGACTTGGGATGTAGCTCAGAGGTAAAACATCCCTGGATTCAATCCCTAGTGCCCCCACATAATTGCATGGTAAATAATAGGGTCACATAAGCTTTGCTATGGTCTGGATTCAGAATGTCCCTCCAAAAATCCATGTGTTGAAAACATGGTCCCTGAAGCATCAAGGTTCAAAGGTGTGGTGTGGCTGGAGGAGGTGGGTCACTGGGCATGTGTCCTTGAGAACTGCTTCTGCCCCAGCCCCTCCTGTCTCTTTTTCCACTTCTAACTGCCTGAGCTGAGCAGTTATCCTCCGCCACATGCCCTGTCGCCACCTTTCTACCTTGGAGCCAGCCAACCATGGACAGAATTCTCTGAACCACGAGCCAAATAAATCTCTTCTCCTCTAAGTTGTTTTTGTCGGGTATTTTTGTCACAGCGACACAAAGCTGACTCATACATGCACATTCTTCTTAGTGCTAACTGTGCATGCTTCTTAATAGGAGGTGGATACTTCCTCTTTGTTTAAAACCTGGTTTGGTCAAAATTGTGCTGCCGGTCATGTCCAGTGGCCCTTTTTACACCTTTTTGCAACATTTCTACTTTTCTGCAAACCCCAGGCTTATGGTATACTCAGGTAGTCTTGTCCTGAAGGAAAGCAACCCTAAATGAATTAGTTCATTTTAAGATATGTGCAGTTAGATGCACCTGGTTCCTGAACTATTTCCTTTGGGAGGGGAGTTCTGAGAAGAGCTGAAGGGTAGACCAGCAAGCCCATCACATCAGAACGGGTGACTACAGGGGCTTTCTGCATATTTTCTCACTCTAGGGTCAGAGATGCTGGGCTGAAAGGAGAGCTCCTCTCTCATACAGGGGAGAGCTCAGGTCCACAGACGGAAGTGGCTCAGCTGCTCAAGGTCAGTTAACAAATACATGAAGACTGGACACTGGACCAACCTCTCCTGACCCCATCTCGTGCCCTTCCCACTATGGCTTGTCACTTGGGTGCCCCCCGCTTGGCGTAAGGGAGAGAGAGAAGTCATACAATACAACCCAAACTGGCTTTCGTTTGAAAGAGGAAGTTACTGGTTTGAATTTCAGCAAAGTTTAGGGGGAATTCTGCCTTCTGGACTGGCCTAGCTCAGATGACATGGGGTACCGCTCCTCAGGAACTCCTTGTTCCCATTGGCCCCACACCTAGGTGGACAAGAGAGGGGCAGCTTCCCCTTAATTCAACCAAAGGACACAGAATCCCGTCTCCTTGTTCCTGATTGGCTCGTTTAGGTCACGTGACCAACCCTGAGTCACTCAAGTTGCTAAGAGGGGATGTGGCTCTTTGGTTGGGAGGCCTGGGCCACACTCACCAGGTGGACAGGCAGCCTGCCAGGAGTCCAGGTCTCCCATACCTTCTGGCCTGGGACGGGTCAGCTAGAGGTGGGGGTGCTTCCTGCAGTTCTAATCTCTGAGCTGCCTCACTTTCCCCCTCTGATTTCTCTGCTCTCCCAGCACGGCTATGGAAATCCCAGGACTGAAGGAGTGAGAAGAGGTGGTGCTACCAGAATGCAGAAGCCAAGGCTGTGCTCCTGGAGCCTGAAGCACTGCAGTGTGCTGGCTAGAGTTGGGAATGAGAGGGAGGCGGCTGTCCAAAGGGACCTGGAGCCATCAGCCATCGGGGAAACACACCCATGCCAGAGACCCCCAAGGCCAAGTGGAGAAGGGCACCTGCCCTTTCAGGTGCTGGGCAGGCTGGAAAGTATAGTTCCTGTGACACACACAGACACACACACACACACACACACGCACACACACACAGGTGTGAGCAGGCAAGGAGGGATCATGGATGTGAGAGCTGACAGCCCTCACAGAGAGGTGTGTGGTGGGTCCCCAAAGCAAGCCAGGAGCCTGGTGAACAGAGACAGGCAGCAGTGGGCACAGATCCTCTGCATCACAGAGCCCGAGCAGGAGTCAGAAGGTACCAGAGCCCTCCACAGCACGTGTCCAAAGCGCGTGTCCAAAATACACAGTTAAAGCGAACAGAGCCTTTGTCTCTCAACAAGGATCCACGAAATTGGCAACATTCCTCCAGAATGATGAGGTTTCTAGGGAAACACGTTGCTAATGCGTCTCTTGGGAAGGAAGAGGCTTGAACTCCACCCCGAGGCACACCGCCAGCCTCGCCTCGCCTCACCTTGACTTTGTGCTTGTCCCCATCAGGAGTCCATACCTCCTGCTCTGTTCCCCTTGCTGGGATAATTGAAAGAATGATAGCAAAGAGGTTTTCAAATTCGGTAATATATCTTGCTGATGAAACAGCACAGCGTTCTATAAATAACACTTTGCTGCCAGCGTGGGGGTGCTGCGGCGTGAAGGACCACACCTGCTGGGCCTCTCATTGTCCACCTGTAGCCTTGGTCATGGTCCAGGAGCCCCACAGCCTCAGGCATGGCAAGAAGGTGAGAGACTTGCTGGCCTAGGGAGGGAGCTGTGAGGTGTTGCATCACTAGAAAATGAAGTGACAGCATGGGTGTCATCGCAGCCACGTCAGGAGAAGGCAGATGTGTGAAGGGCTCATGACCCTCGGGAGACCTTTGGTTTCCTCCTGCACCCTCTGCTTAGTACTGCAAGGGATGCAGGTGCAAAGACAGCCCAGTCCTTCCAAGAAAGGATGCTGTAGTCAAGACCCCAAGGATGTCGCTGGTTTCCTAGAGGACAGACACTGGAAGCTCTCCCTTGAGCCCTGGTCCTTGTCGCATAGCACATTTGTTCCCTGACATCAAGCTGGGCCACCAGCTCACTCAGTGTAAGTGGCCATGGGGAGCCAGGCCAGCTGCATTCCCAGGGGCCACCTGGACGGTCTGGAAAGAGTATTGAGAGAGCTGAAAATGCAGACAGCACCTGCTGATCAGACACAGCCCCTTGTAGGGAGCCAGGCAGAAATGGATGAATGAAACAGGCAGGAGCGCAGCCACATTGGCATCTGAGGAAAACAACCGAGGAATCAGCCGGGCGATTCGGATCACAGAACAGCTTTGCCCCTTAGGGCACATGATTGTCACCAAGTTGGTCGACTCACCCGCCCAGCCTGGGGGGTGGCCAGACCTGGAAATGGGGCGATGGCAGTCATGCTGTTTCCTCCGCTCCTCCACCTGCCATGGCAAAGATACTTTGGGGGCTCTAGATGATGTCAAGAGGGGAGAAGCAGCCTGGCTCCTGGAATCTCCAGAATGTCCCGTGCTGGACAGAGGTCTGCACGGTGCAGCCTCTATCGCAGTCAACCTCCAGGTTTCCTGCGCACAGTTAGCGTGGCCAGGATTCCCACCTAGACGTGCCTGTCGCTACCGGTGCCTTGAGAGGAGTCTCAGGGCTCCCAGGCTTCTTTCCAGAGTGGGGTGACTACACCAGCACTAATCCAGATCCCCGCCCCAGCACCCCTGGAGGCAGACCACCACAGCTGGGCCTGGGGGAGCAGGGGCACCCAGCCAGCCTCCCGTTGCTCCTGCTGCCTGCCCACAGCCCACCCCTTGCTTTCCAATGTTGGGGTCATACTGCTCCCGGCTCTGACATGCCTGTCGCCTGGTGGTGTGCCACCTCGTGCCCCAGGCTGATGTTCCCCAGAGGTCCCCAACGTCCACCTTTGCTCTTCCCCCACTTGCCCTGTCTGGCTGCTCGCCAGCCTAGGAATTCCCAGATGTACCCTCCTCAGGGCTTTGCCGCTGCCCTTCCAGTCCTTGCCAGCCTCCCCCTCCTCTTCCTTGGGGGTGGGTAAAGGCCTCTCCTCCTCAGAAAGGCCTCCCTGGCCTGCCAGCTAACGTCGGAGCCCACCGCTGCACCCGTGTACCCGCCAGGATCGATATCATTGACTGCTGGCTGCTCCTAAGATTGGAATTCTTTCTTTCTCCTTTCCATGAAACACAAAGTGAGAACTGTTGAGGAGAAAAGAGGGCTGTGTGTGGCAGACAACGACCCTGCATGGCTGCAGGCAGGGCTGCCCCACAGGCAGGAGCCAGTGCCCCTGTGCCACCTGCCAGCCCAGACCTGGGCACCCCAAATAGAACAGACTGTGGTCCCCACCCTCCCTGAGCTGCCTGGAGTGACCCACCAGGGGATGGGGTCCCTGCACCAAGCTCCACCCTTGGGTTTAACCAGACAGGATTCTGCAGCCAGATGAGCCCTCTACACTTGGCCCTCGGTGGTCACTGTTGGTCACTGCAGGCTCCAGATGGGTTAACTCTTTGGGAAGGCACCATGGTGGGGTAGTGGGGAGCCAGAGACAAACAGAAACAAGCTGGAGGCCAGGCCTTTGGAACATGGAGAGATTAAAGAGAGGCTCTGCTGCCCATCAGAAGCCTCTGGAAGGGCTCCCTATCATGCCTCTCATCTTGCTGTGGCTGGGCACAAGTTAGTGGGGAAAGGAGGTCTGCCTCCCATGGAGGCTGGTCTCTGTTCTAAGATGAAAAGACCAGAAGATGGTGTGGGTCTATAAAAATAACTATCTCACAACAATGTTGAACGTACTAGCTATAGCTTACAAATGGCTAAGATGATACATTTTATATTGTGTGTATTTTACTGCAATTTGCAAAAGGAAAGCTGACATCCCAAACCGTAAACATCTATCCTGTCTTAAATGAGGTGGAGCGAAAATGTTTAAAAATATTACAGGTGATTTTTACTTTGATTATACAAAATGTATTTTTTAAATTTTCCATAAAAGCACTTTTTTAGCATTAGCGAAGTCATAAACACATGCTGGCTTTGTAGACAGGTTTCAGAATTCTTTATGACTTCATTAACAGCAAAATACTGTGCAGTAACTATCAACCTATATATAGATAATGAAAAACTCTAAAATATGTGTGTATATATAAAAAGTGGCTATTAAGAGCCACCACTGGCGTTGACTCTGTGTTTACTGTGGAGCTCAGTGAATGTTTTTCATTCGCTCCTTCAAGCCGCAGAGACTCACGGAGCGCCCGCTCTGTGCTGCTGTACGCGCAGGGCTCAAGTGGCCAGGGCAGGGCCTGGCCCTCGTGGACTTCGTTCCTGGGACAGGTGATCCGGGGGACAGTAAGTGACCTGAAAAGCAATAGTTCAGGTCACAGGGATGAGCAGGCCAGGGACAGGTGCAGGTGTTGCTTAAGATAAAGGGCCAAGGACAGCTGCCCTGGTCTGATGGCACTGGAGCTGAGACCTAAGGACATGAAAGGCCAGCATGACACCCCAGACAGAGGGAGCAACCCGTGCCAAGGTCCTGAGGCAGGACCCCAAGGAGGCCCGTGGCGCTGCTGGAGGAGCTGGGGAAGGCCGGAGACAAGCAGGGGCTGCGGGGAGGATGTGAGAGCCCTCTGTGAGGTGGGAAGACGGGGAGCTCAGGGCAGAGGAGGAATGCAACTTGAAAAGTAGGATCCTGGCTGCTGCAAGGCCAACAGGCAGAATGGTGGGCAGCACCAGCTTGGTCTCCCCCTCGTGTTATCAGGAATCAGCCTCCAGCATGCGATTCCTAACTTGACTGGCCCCAAAGCCCATGGCCGGTGGGTAGTGAACTGAGTTCCAGCCCTTGGCTCTCTGACCCGACACCCCACATCTTCCCAGACCCAAAATACCTGAAGACCGCAACTTAGAGGAAGGTTGATTTGCTTGCAGTTTTGAAGATTTCAGTCCATGTATATACAGTCCGTTTGGCACCGGCTGCCAAGCAGAAGTCAGGGCTGTGGGTCCTCAGGGCATGATGGCAGGGAGCAGAGAGATCAAGGGGAGGGGATGAGCGATATATAGAGTCCCCAAAGCCACACACCCCCCAGGAACTCACCTCCAACCACGCCCTGTCTTCAGAGGCTACAGCCCCCTGGGGCCCAGCTCTGAGCATGGCGGCGTCCAGAGCATGAGGTCCAAGGCACATTTTACTTCCAAATCGTAATAGCATCACCCAAAGAGAGAAACTGATTGGGTGGCAAGATACAGGGACCTTGAACTCGGGCACACCACGATGTGCCAGCTGTGGAAATGTTAGAGAGAAGGTCCTTCACCGAGTGCCTTGAGAATCCGCGGTCACTACACAGGCACCTGCCGGACTGCAAGCCTGCGAAGAGTTCTAGGGCCTCTAAACCCGAGGTGGATAAACATTGCACCTACCCCAGGGAGTCTTGGTCTCATTGACCCCTCTGCCATGCTGAATCTGACTTTATGGTGCCGAATATCTGTTTGCCAAAAAGCTCATGGTCCAAGCCCCATGAGTCCGCCTGCGGGGTGCTAAGAGACCTTCTCCACTTCCTTATTGTGACAGACAGATTCCATTAAAGTATCCACAACCCCGAAGTTCCTCTTCCCCCTCTGCCTCCCCGATAAGAAGCAAAAGAGGATGATTATTAAAAATTACAAGCGCTCCCTCCACACTCCAGCTCCCAAGCTTCATTTCCCAATGGCTGGTGACATCAATAATGTCAGACAGGATAATCAAGTTTGCATAATGCGGTGGTTCTCCAGGGATCCCTCTGCACATACACCCCTCCCAGCACGAACAGGCCGCACATTACAAGGCCCTTAGACTGTAGAACACCAGAGGCCCGCAACGAAGGCCCATATGCAGTTTTCAGGTCTAATCCTTGGTTGGACAAGCTGATATCTGATCCCAGTTGGACTCTTTGTGAGCAGGGAGACCATGGACAAATCATTTAATCATTCTGTGCCACAGTGTCTCCTGTGTCCAAGTGAAGATCATTCTAGGGTATTCTAAGAGGATCTAGATGTTGGATGTCATACGCATATTATTTTATGGTGGAAAGAATGAACATAATATGGACATAGTTAAACCACTCTTGTCAATTTATCTATTAATATGCATCACCAGTTGTTTGTTTGAAAAATAACTAATAATGTTTAAAAATAAAGCAACAGATGACTGATGGCTTCTGGTATGCTCCAACATGGGCTCTAGATAAAATATTTAAATTTCAAAAATCCATTAGCCAGGTGTGGTGGCACACGCTTGTAATCCCAGTACTTGGGAGGCTGAGACCAGAGGATCCGGGTTCTTGGCCAGCCTCAGCTACTTAGTGAGGCCCTCTGCAACTTAGTGAGACCCTGTTTCAAAATAAAGAATAAAAAATAGGGCTGGGGGTGTAGCCCTGAGGTAGAATGCCCCTGGGTTCAACCCCCAGTACTGCAAAAAATAAATAAATAAAAGAAAGAAAGAAAGAAAAATCTATGACACAGCTGGGTATGGTGGCACATCCCTGTAATCCCAGTACTTGGGAGGTTGAGACAAGAGGATTGCATGTTCGAGGCCAGCCTCAGCAACTTAGCAAGTCCCCAAACAACTTACCAATACTCTCAGTTATCTAGTGAGACCCTGTTGATAAAAAAATAAAAAGGACCAGGGATGTAGCTTGGAGGTAGAATGCCCCTGGGTTCATCCCCAGTACCAATAAAATAAAATCAATAACACACCTGGGAAAATTAAGTTCAATGAACAAAAAAATTGAAATGCCCTCATATTGCCTTTTGGAAAAGTTTTTAAAAGAATCCAGCAAGGACAGATGCTGGGCTCAACCTCCCATCGAACACAGTTCACTGACCCTCCGACTTCTGTGTACTCCCTGTCAAAGCTGGGAGGTAATTCTCCTTCTGCACCAACCCTTTCTAATTTTATTTTTATCTTTTTTCCAGATGCGGAAACTGAGGCTCAGGTAAACTAAGCGATTCAGCAAAAGTCACACAACCGGTAGAGGACAGACCTCAGACCAGAGGACACACCTCTGAACCCAAGTTCACAAATGCCAGCCCCTTCAATTACCTGCTTGCTAGGGGTCAGGCATCACACACCAGCTTGTCGATGCTACTTGAAGTACCTGCACCTGTGGATGAGTAAACACCCAGCACAGAAACTCACCCAAGTCCTCACAACCAAGAATGGGCAAATCGGGCACTTGACCCTGGTCTGATTAACTGTAAGCACATCACCCCATGTGTTAACCGCTGTGACATTTGTCCCTTCTCTGGTAGTCCCATGGGACATGATCAAAAGCACTAATAATCTCTTTGCTTCTCTGTTCTCTGCTTTGGGCACAACCTCACTCTTGAAAGGCGAATCCAGTCCACAAAAGGTGACCTTTGCAATCTTCTCAGCACCTCCTTCCACCTACCTGCCCCGAGGACAGTGGCCTCGTGCCTCTCCGCACCCACCCTGCCCACCTCCCTGGAGCCCACATCACCCGGAGTGGCTGGGTCAGGGTAAGACTTCGTATCTGCAGTGGAAGCCATGGGTACCACCTCCACCAGTGACACCAGATGAGGTTCAGGACCAGGACCAAGGGACTTTGTTTGAATGTAGTTTGATGGCCTTGGGTGTGCTCTCTCCATCTTTGGGGACTTTGATTTGATTAGGGAAGAAAACCAAGTAAGACCGAGTTCCCCTGCCTTGCCTTGCAGTTCAAAGCAGTTTAATGAGCATGGCCTTTGGGTCAGACAGCTGTGGGTTCAGAGCCTTGCCCTTGCACCCTGAGGGACGCTGGACAGCTGCTTAACCCCCGAGGCTGAGGGTCAGTTCTGCACAAAGGTGAGCCTCTGGGCGCTGCTCCCTATCTACCAAAGCCAGCACAGAACACCCTTACCCCAGGGACAGGCATGGGGACAGGGAAGTGAGTCGCATCCAATCAAATCGTGTCTCCTTTGTGTGTCATTTGCTCCTCCCTCCCATTCCAGGCACCTTAACTCAGGACCTGGACCCATGGGCCATCTCACAGCGCATCCTCCCCTTCCACCCCTTCCCTCTCTCCAATTCCATTGTGCCAAAATCGCTCTGAAGTGTCAAGAAAGTCTTTTTTTACTTTTTTTTTCAGTCAAAAAGGGAGAAATCTAACATCTTAAGTCTTCTAGATGCCGCCTTGGAAGGTCACCTGGTGCACACCCTTGACTGCAGATGGGGCCCCTTTTAAGTGAACCAGACAAATAGCAGCTTTTTCTACACATTTGCTTAAAAAGGACATTCCTCTCTCTTTTGTGGTTCAGGAAGAAGCTAATTTTATCACATCAGAAGAGATATTAAAAGGGCCCAGCAATATGCAGTCAAATGTGCCAATTACGCCTTTGTGTGCTCACAGGTGACTGCATAATGAGAGGCGGCTTCAGAGGCTGCCGTCCGGGCCAAGTCCTCACGCCGTCCCCGGGGTCAGCTTTTCTTGTCCCTGATTCTGTGCCTCGGGCGGGGATATCCCCCCTGTGCAGACAGGGACCTGAAGGCATGCCCAGCAAATTGGGACAGATTAGTTAAATGCGTCTAAAAATGATAAATCTGGAAAAGCGTCCGACCATTTTAGCTTCCTGATCAAAAGCCCCTCACTGGTGCAGCCTCCCAAACAGGTGAGGGCCGCTTACTGCCGCCCACGGGCTAGGCGTTCATAGGTTTCATCTGCTTCCCCGAATACCTTGAGAAAGGTAAAAAAAAAAAAAAAAAAAAAAAAAAAAAAAAAAAAAAAAAAAAAAAAAAAAAAAAAAAAAAAAAAAAAAAAAAAAAAAAAAAAAAAAAAAAACAGGCTATGGAGCTTGTGTCCAGTAGGACAGAGAAGCATTCACAAAGTCCACACACCATAAAGGGTACCTAGGTCCCTGGTGATCCCAGAAGAAGAAGACATTCAGGGACAGGGATGACAGAGGCGGAGCATCTCTGCTGTCCGGTCCTCCTGCCCCAGTGCTCCACCAGGAGGGGCTGGCTCTGGGCATTGGCAGGACTCTGCTGCTAGCAGAGTCCCCGCCACTCAGGGCCGAGCCCAGGGCAGGGGCAGGCCCTAGGCCCAGTGAGCAAGGCTTTCAAAAGACTCCACCCTTCACTCAAGTGCTGGCAGCCTCTCCTGGCTGGCCAGCCCCTCCTCCCTCCCTGCTAACAGCTGGACCCTCCTCTGAGCCCGCTCTCTCTGAATGGGTCTCTCTCCCGGTAACATCTGTCCTGTCTAGAGACATTTTTGGCTGTCACATCTGGGAAGAGGGTGCTGCTGTCATCTAATTGGTGGAGCCCAGGGGTGCTGCCCAGCACCCTCCAGTGCACAGGACGGCCCTTGCTATGGCCTGGACCTGCAGTGGCCCCCAAAAGTGCGGGTGTTGAAGGCTTGGCTCTAGCTGGAGCAATTGGAAAGTGCTGGAACCTAGGAGGTGAGGCCTAGCTGGAAGAAGTAGGCCACTGGGGTGTGCCTTCAAAGGTATGTTTTGTCCCCAGTCCCTGGCTTGTTCTCCCTCTCCCGCTCTCCCACCTCTCTTTCTCTCTCCTCTCTCTGCTTCTCTCTCCTTCTCTCCCACCTTTCTCTCTGTCTCTGTCTCTCTCTCCTACTCCTCCCTTTCTGTCTCTCTCTCCTTCTCTCCTATCTCTGTGTCTCTGTCTGTCTCTATCTCCCCTTCTCTCCCACTCCTCTCTCTCTCTCTCTCTCTCCTTCTAGCCACCATGAGCTGAGCAGCTCTGCCCCACCACACACTCCCCCCCATAATGTCTTTCCTCACCACAGACCCAGAACAGAAATGACAGTGCCAAGCGGCCATGGTCTGAAAGCTCTGAAACCATGAGCCAAAACAACTCTTTCCCCCTCGCAAGTTGATCCTCTCAGCTATCCTGTCTCAGAGCAGAAAGCTGAGCCCCACCGCCCTCCACAGAGAAGGGCGCCACCAGCACATACACAGAACGGAGGAGCCCGGCCGGAGCTTGGGGTGCTCTTGGCCCAAGTGCGGACGCGGCGCAAGTTTCAGACCCCGCATCTGAGGGGCGAACCCCGCCCTGGCTCCCTGCCAGCCCTAGAGTGATTGAGGGCAGAGAAGGGGCAGGTAGCTGGTGGCCTCAGCCAGCTGTGAGTGGCGAGAAGAGGGAGAGGGCTGGGAGAAGCCAGCCGCCCCGCCGCTTCCGAACGCGGGACCCAAGACCACAGCCTGGCAGCAGCGGTGGCTGCCTTATCTGTTTCAGTGTGCTGTTCTGAGGTGCAGTGAAGCCGGACGGGTGTGCCCAGTGGAGTATGTGGGAGGCAGGGCCACACAGACAGAACCAGGGAGGCAGGGAGCACTCCCAGACCCATGTGCGGTTGTTGATGGAACCCAGGCACCACAGGAAGCAGCAGGCAGAACCCATGGGCCCTGTTCCTGCACCAGAGGTGAAGGTTGGCAGCTGGCCCAAGCCAAAGGGCTCCTCCCAGGCTCAGCCACCAAGGCCCTTCCCTACCAAGGAGGGCACCACTCAGTTTAAAACACAAGTCACAGAGCCGGACGTGGTGGCGCACACTTGTAATCCCAGTACTTGGGAGGCTGAGACCGGAGGATCCGGGTTTGCAGCCAGCCTCGGCTACTTAGTGAGGCCCTCCGCAACTTAGTGAGATCCTGCTTCAAAATAAAGAATAAAAAATAGGGCTGGGGGTGTAGCTCAGAGGTAGAATGCCCCTGGGTTCAATCCCCGGTACTACAAAAAAAAAAAAAACACAAGTCACACCAACATGTGTGCAGGTGCATGGCTTCCTAAGAGGGCCAGTTGTGGCCATGGAACTTGCTAGAATCTGGGCATCTTACCTAAAAATGCGTAAGCATTGTCCTTCCACTCTGTAATGTGACTCCCTTCTTCTTGGCGGTGACAAAGCTTTGTGAGTCCAAGGAACCAGTGGCACACGCAGGGTCCCCAGCGGGGACAGCTGGAGGGGCAGGGGGTGCAGAGAACTTAGAGGGACCAAGGCCTGACACCAAGTGTCGATTATAGTAATGACGTCACCTGGCATTCTTAGAACACCTGCTGCGTGCCGCGCACGGGGCCACCTGAGCGGTAGAGTAGCCAACCTCCACCTCCAGTTTTTAGAGGCTGAACAGACAGAACTGGTAGAAACGCAATAGGAGACTGTGAAAGACCTCCCGGAGTCATTAATGGGGAAACCAGATAAAAATTAACAGGGCTGCCGAGGATGCGTGAGGTCAGAGGTGAAGCGTGAGTGATCTAACAGATGCCCACGTGCCGCCACGCAGATTTAAAAGACATCACCTTTCTCCTATATTTACGGCAGACCTTTTAGTCTGATGAATAAAATACGGTACTATCGAGACATTTGAAGCCCCATTTCCCTTTCGCCCTTTCTTCTCCTCTCCCTCCCTCCACAACGGAAACCCTGATTCTTAAAGGCCATGAATCTCCCTCCTCTTGGGGCTGTTGATAATAATACATGTGCATATATTACAGAGGCTTTGGCTCATGAAATCATGTCCAGCATTGTTTCCTGTTATTTTTACATAAATTGTAGCAGGATGAACATGTTCTTGGTCACTTTCCTCTCACCCCGCCTTGTTAAGTTCTTGAGAATCTTCCAGGTGGAGATGGGCAGGTCTAACTCAATCATTTTAACAGCTGCAGATTAGTCGGTAGCATAAATCACGTTATCCCATTCCCCTGCTGATCGAACATTTAGGTCATTTCCAAGTAGTTAAGTAAGACGAATAAGGCTGCAATGGAAAGTCCTGCACGTACCTTCTCTGCATGCTTTAGAGAGTCTCCCAGGGTCCAGTTTCTGGGGCAGGGCAGTGGGAATCACAGGGTGTAAATGTTTCGACCTAACTAGGTGCAACCACACAACTTTCCAAAGGGGCTGAAATGGTTTACAATCCCAACCAAGGGCGAGGCATGAGTTACAGCTTGCCAGAGTGTTAGTTTCTTAAGTCTTCAAGGAACTGATTAATCCTGCACGATTTAAACATTCCAGCACATTGAGAAAAAGCCAGTCAGTGTTTTGATGGAGACAGCATAAACCGGATGGCCAGGCTTTTGACAGGTCCCTCCAGAGAAGGTAATTAGAGAAGGTTTATGCAAGACGCTTGAATAAGGTGATAGCAAACAGAAGCAAATTCACGCCGTGATGACAAGCAACTGCTTCCCACAATTCCAAGAGCTCGCGGTCTAGCAAAATTTAAAAATTACCTTCACAATATTAATAGGACAAAGGAAAGAGAAACAGACACTCCATTCTTTTTATAGGCCATAAAGGCATTTAATAAAGTTTAATACCCATTCTTGATACATGGAAATGGTGGTTACCCCCTTATAGGATTTTTAAAAATACACATTTCAATCCAAAAATTACCCTCATCATTAATTGTAAAGATACTAGAAGCATTCCATTAGAAACACAATTTTTTAAAGGGCTCTTTATCAGTATTGTACAACATTATTCTAGAAGTGCTAAGCAAAGCAATTCGGTAGGAATAGAAAGGCCGTCGTGAGCATAGGAAGAGACAAAACAATCAGATTTGTAGATAATCAGGTTGTCTCCCTGGAAAAAGCCAAAATAACAACAAATACACAGAAATGTGGTCAGTTACAAATAACAGACAACAATCAATGACTATGTCATTCATAAATTAGAACAAGTTAGGAAATGTGTAATTTCGAAAATCATTTGCAATAGAAATCCCCAAAACACCTAGAAATAAATTTAACAATAACAATAACATGCAGGGCAGGTCTGAAGTCACAGATAGGTCTGAATAGAAATCACTTAAAAAGATTTCAAAAGGACTGGGATGTATCTCAGCAGTAGAGCACTTGCCTAGTGTGCGCACAAGGCCCTGGGATCGATCCCCAGCCCTGCAAAAAAAAAAAAAAAAGGAAAAGAAAACAGAAATAAAAGAAAATATTTAAATAAATGGAGATTTATGGCTTTTTGATTGGATAAAAAGACTCAATGCAATAAAAGTATAATTTTTCTAAGTTAGTCTACAAATTCAATCTGATCCTAATGTGGAATAGATTTGAACTTGGGGGGGAAAAAGAGTGATCCTAAAATTTAGCTGGGAGAATGTAAACAATTTATCACAGTCAGGGCAATTCTTCAGAAGAGTCGTATGAGGCGCTTGTCCTGCAAGATATTAAAAATGTATTAGGTGGTGACAATGCCATAAAGCAGTGTGGTTTGGCAAAGGAATCAAAAGGTAGCTGACTGGAAGAAATGGAGTTATGGGAACAGTCCCAAGCATATAGAATTTTTAGTGTGTGATACAGTGGTCATTTCTAATCAGCGAGAATACAGGAGGAAATCATCGGAATAGCCACTTGGGAAGGGTAGAACCAGATGCAAATCCATTCCCTACTGCAAAGTGAATTTCTGAAAGAAGAAAGGTTGACATAAAAAGGGGGAAAAGGCTGCTAAAAGAAATATGGGAGAATATTTGCCTGGTGTGGGGGCGCACGCTTGTAATCCCAGTATTTGGGAGGTTGAGACGGGAGGATTGCAGGATTGCAGCCAGCATCAGCTACTTAGTGAGGCCCTCTGCAACTTACTGAGACCCTGTTTCAAAATAAAGAATAAAAAATAGGGCTGGGGGTGTAGCTTGGAGGTAGGATGCCCCTGGGCTCAATCCCCAGTACCACACACACACACAAAAAGAAATATGGGAGATTATCTATAGAATCATAAGGTAGGGTCGGTTGGCCATTCTAAACACATGAGCGTCAGAATACACAAAATAAGACATGTAAGTTTAACCACAGAAAACTTCATGACATCAGAATGGCTTTAATAAAATAAAATAAAAATGCTAATAAAATAAAAAGATAACAGTCCATAATTCTATCACAATGGGCTAATATCTTCAATACACAAAGAGCTCTTGTAAATCAATAAGAAAACCAAATTAATATATCAATAGAAAAATTGGCAAAGGAACTGAGCAGGCCTTTCACAAAAGAAGAAATGCAAAAGTCCAATGAGCATCTCCAAGCCCATTCTCTATCAAATAAATAAAAATGAAACATAATTTTCACCTATCAGATTGGCAAAGAAATAAAAGGTCGTTGAAAACCAGTGCTAACAAGCATTCAGGGAAACCAGCATTTCCATGCATCTTTGGAGGGAATATTAAGTGGTGTGTCGATTCTGGAAGGCAGTTTGCATTATTGTATGAAAATGTAAAGTGCTCGTGCCTATGGACCCAACAATACTATTTCCAAGAATTTAGCCTAAAGAGACTATTTCAGAAGGGAGAAAAATGCACACATGAAAACTTCTTGATTCCACCAATGGGCGATTGGTTAAGAAAAATGGTGTGTGTGTGTGTGTGTGTGTGTGTGTGTGTGTGTGTATGTGTACTCCAATCAATGCTCTGCAGCTGTAAACACAAAGAGGTAGGTTTATTGACTAACAATAGGTTTGTTGATTAATAGCATTGCCTTTGAAACTTTAGTTGAGTGAAAAAGGTAGGTACCAGCATATGATGTAATACCAGATACGCAAAATTATATACATACATCTTTACCTATATCTGTATATTAAAGAGTTCTTTCCTGAGACCATGAAACCATGAGACCACTCTAGTTCTTTCCTGAGACCATGAGAGCCCCCCAACACTACATGGCTCACCCAGTCGCTTGTGGGAAAGTCCTGCCCTAAAAGCAGACACCACCGGGGCCTCTCTTCTCATGGTCATTCCCAGCATCTGAAAGCTGCTGTCTGCTTGCTATCATGCATGCCCCTCCCATGAGATCAGAGGACCATGGAGCTAAGACTCGCCTGGTCCACCCCTGGGATTCCAGAGCTTTCCATAGACCAGGCCCAAAATCTGTGCTTGGTTAAATAACTATTGAATGAATTCACGGTTTGGAAAGGCCAGAGGATACTCTCCGGACAGAATGCGAACCCGTGCTATGGAACAAGATGTCCCATGGGAAGGTCGTTTGGGGAAGCATGGATTGGATCTAAGGGTTTTGTTGGCTGCAGAATCTCTCAGAACCTTTAATGCACACTTGCACGTTTGACTCGCTAAGAGTTTCCCTGCTGTGTTGACTCTAGAGGTCCCTTCTTACTGGCACATCACTGGAGTGTCCACTATGGGACAGTGTGGGATGGAGCACAGCCGAGACACCCAGCAAAACCTTACACCCAGGATGAGACCTGGGACAATCCCTAGTGCACCATTGTACTCGTGTGTCCTTTGAAATTTTGCAATGAGTGACTGCATAGCACTCTGACATCACAGAGTCGTTTTTAAGATAAAAGAATAAACAGATCTGGGTGCAGTGGTGCACACCTGTAACCCCAGTACTCGGGAGGCTGAGACAGAAGGATGGCAGGTTCAAGGCCAGCCTCAGCAACTTCGTGAGACCCTGTTTGGACATAAAAAATAGCCAGGCGTGGTGACACACGCTTGTAATCCCAGTATTTGGAAGGCTGAGATAGGAGGATCACAGGTTTGCAGCCAGCCTCAGCTACTTAATGAGGCCCTCCGCAACTTAGTGAGACCCTGTTTCAAAATAAAGAATAAAAAATAGGGCTGGAAGTGTAGCTTGGAGGTAGGATGCCCCTGGGTTCAATCCCCAGTACCACAAAAATAAAATGAAATAAAATAAAAAATAAAACAATAAAAAGGGCTGGGGGTGTAGCTCAGAGGTAGAATGTCCCTGGGTTCAATCCCAGTACCAAAAAAGAAAAAAGAATAAACATTAAAAATGCTCTTATTGTCTGAATCTCAAAAGCAGCTTTATTTGTTCAAACCATGAGTTCAGTTGAGTAGTTGTGGAAGAGGAACGTCCGGCTTGGACCAAAGCGCGACACCGTATCTGACTCCCCCATCACCATATTCCTATGGAGAGCTTCCAGGGAACCCGGCCTCTTTTTTGTTTAATTAATTAATTCATTCATTTATTTATTTATTTTACGTGCTTTTATTGGTGCATTGGAGTCTTAACATTGCAATGAATATCTATTTGATGTTAACATATATGCACACAGCTCTTAGTGCCCCCCGCCTCCCCCCACCTATGTGAAGTACCAAGAATGGTGTTAGTTTATTTTCACATGTACATATTGTTTATGATAGTAATTCCCTTAATTCACTTCTTTCTTGCCCTCCTCCTTCCCTTGTACCACTTCCCTTGTTCCGCTGAGGGTTCTCCATTATGAACCAGAGTCCCTTGTGTGACCCTACTACTCCTTAGGTTGCACATATTAATGAAAACATATGTCCCTTCTTTTTTTGTGATTGGCTGATCTCACTTAACATAATGTTCTCCAGATCCTTCCACTTTCTTGCAAATGATGTTATTTTGTTCTTCTTTATTGCTGAGTAGAATTCCATTGTGTGTATTTCCCACAATTTTGTAATCCACTCATCTGTTGATGGATACCTAGGTTGTTTCCATGATTTGGCCACTGTGAATTGTGCTGCTATGAACATGTGGGCGCACCCGCATTTATAAAACAAATTCTTCAGGACATCAGGTCCCAAATAGACCCGGCCTCTCTTTGAATCAGGGTTCTTAAAAGGACCCACCTCTTGTGCTGTGAGCATTCACTGTGATAAGACCTCAGAAGCCCACGGGAATCATCAATCACTGTGCGCATCGACGGACCTAACTTTACCGTGACATCTGAATGTGCTGGCGCTCCGTTTCCAACCTGTTCAAGTCACACCCCCACACACACTTGACCCCTCTAGGCCCCTCATTTACTAAGAAACGCTCAGACAAAGGCCCCGATGGACCTGAGTTTAGCCATGCTCGTGTTCAGGAGGGCCTGCACCCGCCCCCTTCTAGTGTGTGGTTGGACTGTGCCCTCTGCCGGCCTATGACACGGAGTGGCCCTCAGGGTCCCAGCCTAGGACAATCTTGCAAGCATGAGCTGTTTACACAATGGCTAAGGCAGTCACTTCTGGATTCCTTAGACAACATCAGGGAAAAGCGAAGATTATGTCTTGCTGTCTGGTGTGTTTTAAAGAATATAGCTTTTATTCTGCATGATTAAGAAGTAATTAGCCGCTTCAAGTTGACGCCTTCACTCAAGAGTTGATCCCACCGCTTTCTCCCAGCTAGGCACGAGGAAAGCAGTGGGATTCTTTCACTCGTGAATTCCCATTGTCTTCCCAAAATTCTCAGGTTCGATGCCAACACAAGACCTTCCTGTCCTTCTCTTAAATCATTAACACGTGAGCTGTCTTATTTCATGGGACCCTGTGATCCTTGGGACATGTAAAACGGAAATAATCAAATACTGGAAAAAGTCATCTGGTGGCCTGATTATTTAATGACTTATATCAAAATACAGCCATAGTCCACCAAGCAAAAATGGGGCACGCCTGGGGGTGGGGGGAGGATGCAAATAGGTAGAGTCTGAACTTCGAGAACAACTCAGAATGGAAGGGCTCAAGCTGACAGTTAGATTAATCCCTGCTGGGCCCCATCTGAGCTTCACGCCTCCGTCCTCTTCCACAATCCCCGCTCCCCTCAAATGCAAAGTCGGGGAGGTGACAGTGCCCACCCCATCCTGTAAGTGGCCAGGGCACAACTGTTTTCCCTACATACGACAATATGGCAGCTTCAAGGACATGCTTAGTTGTTTTTCCTACAACAGTGGCCTGAGGAGGTGGGGGAGACTGATACCAGGTTTTGATTGTCCCCAAAATATATAGTAAAGAGTGTGTTTGAATCTATGTAGGATACCAATAGGATGACGTCACAGACAGTAGTAGGAAACCTACATGTGTATATTGATCAAGGAAGACCCCCCTGAACGGTCCACCCCCAAACCCAGGACCCTAGGATGTCCTTGCTCAGTGGGTTCTAAGCATCGTGTTTCCATAGTAACGCCAGGCCCTCCCCCACCCAGCCTCATTTCTTTAGGCTTGCAAACAGGCAACCAAAGGAGAGAGGATAAAATTGGGGGTTTTCACTGATTGAGGATCATGATCCAAGAAATCAGATTGCTCCTTTTTGAGGTTGCTCTGCGACTGCCCTGTGGAAAGAGGTGATTTTACCAAGCAGCCCCGGAGCCCTGAGTGGGTGAGCGCCTCTGTGGCAGAGCCGGCTCCCTCCACTGCAGAGGGGCCCGCATGGTTAAGAGGCTTTCTGCCACCCTGATTCGGACCACGCCCCTTCCTCTGGCCCTCCTCAAACCCTCCAGCCTTTCTCAAAGGAGACAGCTCCGTCTGGCCTGAGAGGTTGGCCACTCCGCAGAGCAGCCAGCATTCAAAGTAGACAGACACTTTGGACAGGAAAGGGCCAGCAGGAAGGGAGTTGTCTGTGCACCTAGTGGATTCCAGGTATAGTGACCTCCCACCCCAAAGCTGCTGCCACCTGGAAATGATTTCCGGTTGAAAATAGCCATCGGGCTACAGAGAGCCGGGCATGGAGGTGTCCAGTCAGGCTGGACTCCCAGGTTAGCAACCCCAAAGCATCTATTCAGCACCTCCGGACTCTTCCATGGAAGCCCTGCGCTCTCCTCTCAGCCCCAGAGCCCAGGGGCCACAGACTAGGGTGGCCGCCCCCGCTCACAGTTGGTGGCAGGCCCCACTCCTGGCTCTGCCTGTAGGTACCCAGTTAATTAAATTAAATAAACCTATTTGAGTCATTTGTGGTCTGCAGGGCTTCCTCATTGGCCTGCTCTCCATGAACACCTCCAGAATAAGACTTCTATTAGGGGAGATGACTTCAGAGTTTTTAGCTTTATCCTGCCCCAAGTGCCAGGGTTTTAATTAACAGCATCGCCAAGCGGCTGTCCCTGGCAGGCAGCTGTGATGATGCAGGCCCAAGGAGTCCCAGGGAGGAAGCAGCCAGCAGGTTCTGTCTGCCTTGGTCCAGCCAGCACAGAACCTGCATCTCTCTCAGGATAGAGGACTGCAGCCGGAGTTTTCAGCCTGGAGCATCTTCCAGGGATTGCAGGTATGGAAGCTGCAGGCAGCCGTGGAGCGAGGTGGACAGGCGGCGCAGGAGCGCCCACCCTTGTGCGGGAAGGGCTACAGCGGATGCAACTCCAGCAGGCGCCCGGGCGGCCCAAGGCCCTCGGCAGGACAGATCCCTCGGCCTCCCCGGCGCCACGTGAGTTCCAATCTTGAGAAACCCATCAGCAGTGACTCTAATTAATTACCAGCTCTGCTCACCTGGGACTGGTGCTGCACGGGAGCCAGAGTGCTGCGTCCTGGCTCTGCGTCCTGACTCTGGGGTGGCAGAGTGCCCGCCCTACCGCTACCCTGCGTGGAGGGCTGCGCCTGGAGCCGAGGAAAGTTCTCCACTGACCCTGCCCTGAGCAGCTCTCTTTGGCTCATCTTTTCATTTTACTTGTCAATGGCAAGAGGGGGCAGGGATTAATAGCATCAAACCCTGTCCCCTCCTGTTTTCAGACTGTTCGACTCCCCAGTCATATGAAAACACCCCTTCCACCAGCAGCTGAGGGCCAGCGCAATGCAGACACCCCGTTTACTGAGGTAAACAGGGTGTGCCTGGGGAGCAAATCTGCAGCCACCAGCACCGCACAGTCCATACGTAAGATGGAAAAAAATGAGAACACGCTCTGGGGCCATCCGAAACACCACACCCAACTTGACAAGCATAGCAAAGTGTTCTTAAATACATACAATAGGCAGAAGGGGGAGAGCAAAAGGGCCCACGCTTCCTTCAGCCTCTGTAAGCTCACGAATCCCGTTTGTGAGGGCTCTGCTCACATGACATCAACGCCTCAAAAGCCCGCCCTTCTCTATCACACTGGGGCTCAGTGACAGCGTGTGAACTTCAGAGGGACACAGACATTCACACCATAGTGGTGTGTGCGTGTGTGTGCCGATACATGTCTATATTCACACACATGCGTGTATGCATGTCCGGGTATACCCATGCATCCCTATATAACACATATGTCAAGTCTACATATGTTATATGCATATACATATGTGTGCATCTTGTATAGCTGTCAATGCATATGTGTGATGTGTCTATATATATACATGCATGCACAAGTGCATGTTTCTGTATATATACATATGTGGGAATGTGGCTATAGCTATGTATACATATGTATATATCCATATCGGTATATGGATATGTGTTGTATATACCAATGTATACAGATATATGTATATGCATATATGTAGACATGTATGTATCAGTGTATATCTATGTATATATGTGTGTGTAGGTATATGCATATATGTGTGTGGTGGTGTATGCATGTGTATATCTGTATGTATGTGTATATATGCAGATATATATATATATGTACATATGCATGCACCTATATATTCAAACACATGCATAGCTCTCATCCAAGTACTAAGTAAGCCCAACCTTGCTTAGCCTGAGACCTGCGTGGTCAGGGTGGGATGACCGTAGACCACACACATGCAGGCTGCATGTAGGTATATGTGCGCAAACCTATCTGCATGTACATGCGTGTGTTTATGTGTGTGAGTCTCTCTGTGTGCATGTATGCATGTCGGTGTGTGTCCACAGCGGGGCTATAAGAGCCGCCTGGGCAGGATGCAGGTGTCCTGTCACCATCTCCGGGGCCAGATTCTATCTGCTGTCCTTGCTTCCAGGTTCCCACCTGCTCTCCCCTGGCCACTCCTGCCTTGCCCTGCCCTGGCTCCCCTTCTGCACAGCTCCCCACTTCCACCCCAGGCGGACAGTGCCTTGAGAGGCGCCTCTGTTGGGAGTCCTCCGCAGCCGCTCAGAGGCGGGCACCAGGGAGGACCCCTGGAAGGAAAGGAACTCCCCTCCCACTTAGCAGCTAATAAGGATTTGAACCCGAGCATGGCAGGAATTGTCAGTTGAGCTGTTTTCTGGATGTGAAGGACTTGTTGGGTTTCCAAGCCTGCCCCGGGGGAGAAGCCCTGACAAGCTAGACACAGGCAGGCGGAGCATCTGGCTCGGGCTCCATCTGCACCAAGCTTCCCCGGAGGCCCAGGAGCCAGATGTGCCTCTGCCCACTGTAAGGCTCTTGCCGGGGAGGGGGAGTAATGTCCGGGAGATGCGGCATGGCATCCGGGCTTGAAGACACTTCCAGCTGCACAGAGCAACCTCATCCACCGGGAGGGGCTCACCGCCAGTGGAAACTCTGCAGAGCTCCTGAGGCCACATCCTCAGGGACCGCACTTGATGCACAGGCCCAGTCTGGCCATCGGAGCAATTCCACTTTCTTTCCCAAAAAGTGCCTGTTCTAGGTGACCAGGCCCCTGGCACCGGCACCCCTCATCCCTGCTGGTAGTCTGCTCAGCCACCCTGGCCTCCTGTCCAGTTCCGAAGCCCAAGAGGCTCATCCTTCCTTCCCTTGGCCTGCAGCACCCTCCCTGCTCCTCTGGGACCCAGGCCTCCGCCTTCCCTGACCACCCTGTGGCGTGCTCCCTCGCCACCGTCGAGTTTGGCTTGCCTTCTTCATCTTGCGTGTCGCCCTACCAGCTGCTCCATTTCCTCCCCGCTGCCATGTGAGCTCCAGGCGGTGATCTGGACCCGTGGTGCGTGCTACCCGGGGTCTCTTCCTACAGCAAGCAGCTGCGGGGCTCCAAAGGCCCAGCCTCCGTTCCTGGCTCGCTTCCGCCATCTGCTGGCCGCCAGTTCAAATGCATCGGAGAAGGAGGTCACTGCCCAGCCTGGAGCTGTCTGGTGGAAAAACGCTTCCAGAATTCTGCTAAACCAGACGTAGTGGCGCACACCTGTAATCCCAGTACTTGGGAGGGGGAGACAGGAGGATTGCAGGTTCCAGGACAGCCGCAGAAACTGAGTGAGACTCTCAGCAACCTAGCAAGACCCTGTTTCAAAATTATATATATATATATATATATATATATATATATATATATATATATGAAGGTCTGGGGTGTAGCTCAGAGGTAGAATGCCCCTGAATTCATTCCCCAGTACCAAAAAAAAAAAAAAAGAAAACCCAACAAACTCTGCCTATCTATTGCAGGGTCTGCCTTGCGCACTTGACCCTGAGTCAGACAACTGGAGCAGACCAGAGACCCCAGGCGGGGTCTGACTCTGAGATAAAAGTTACCATCTGGCTCTGAGTCTTAAAAGTTTTCCATGCTTTACACTCAATATTAAACCTGTGCTTTAGGAGGAGGATTTTCATCTCTACAGACAAGGGTGTTGATGCACAGAGAGGTTAAGTACGTTGTCCGAAGTCACACAGCTGCAGAGTTATGCAGTCAAAGTTTGAACCCAAGCAGTGGGGCTTTTGAGGGCACTTTACCCATGCTGGCCATGCACATGGCCCAGGGGCCCCCTGAGACCCCACAGGGGAGGAAGAGGAGGACACTTGCTGCTGACCTGCTCAGACAGCTGGAGGAGTCTTCCAGTTTGGGAAGTGGGAGTCGCAGCATGCTTGAGCTCGGGGGCTCCCCGGGTTCTCTCGGACAGGGAGGTAGGGGCAGCACGGTCAGAACACAGGCCTTGGGAAGATGCCTCCCCTCTCTGTCTGAGCACTCACCGCTGAGCCTCAAACCCTCCTCCTGTGCATGTTCATGAAGACAAAGTACAGGCATGTGCTTTCTGGCTCAGAGTAAGTACTTAAGAAAAGGTGTCTGTTGCTACACTCACACCAAAAGCCCTGAGAAGTCCTGCAGGAAGAAACCTCCCTCCCTCACTCCGCCTTACCAAACTAGCTGCCCCCAGAGCCACACGAAACCCTGCAGCTCTCTAATTCTACTGAATCCATTGCACTCCTCAGACAGGATTCCCCAGAGAGCCTCGGGCCCCACGGAGAGCAGAGGGCCCAGAAGCCAGGCCCCAGCGCCAACGCCCGCTCCCTGCACCTGCTCCACACCCAGTGCCCCAGCGCAGCCTGACGTCCACAACGGCCTGGGAGACATCCTCCCACTCCTGAGAGTCGGGATTCCACATTTGGATTCTACAGCGCTTATTTATCAGCTGTACAGACCCAAGGCAATTAGGAGTCCACGGCCGAGACGCCTGTTTTTAATAATTCTGTCATTATTCTCAATTTTCAGCACCACCACACATGAAAAATCCATTTCCCGTTTCTTTAAAGGTGCTAAAGGGCTGTGTACTGCCAACCACAGTGCAGCAAAGCAGCCTGCAGAGCCAGGCCCAGGTCCTGGGATGACTTGGCTGGGTCTGACCCCCAGGAGTGGCGCCGTCCTTCAGGCGTGGATGTCCCAGGACCACCATACAGTCACTGCAGAAGCCAGGGCCCATTCATGGCGCTGCCGGGCGCTGCGGTGCCCCTGGATTTCACAAGACTCCACGCGGCCCGCCGCCAGCCGGGCAGGATGTGAGCTGCAGGCTGGTGTTTCCTGCCAACTGATGAAGAAACCAGCCACCAGCCTCTCCAGCAGCCAGTGGAGGTGCGAAGAAAGAAGTGTGTGACTGGGGAGTGTCGCCCGCCAGCAGAGGGGGGCCAGGTCAAGGGGTACAGGGGGCACGAGGCCCCAGTCCTTAGTAACAATAACAGAAGCAACAAAGACAGGCGACATCTACAGAATACCTACTGTGTGCCCTCCTTCCTCCCAAGCACTTTGCATATAGCAACTCCTAATAAAAGTAGGCACACCCAACTTATATTATTCTCGCTTTACAAGTGAAGAGACCAGGATGCAGAGAGGCTGAGCAACTTACCCAAAGTCGCACAGTGAGAGAAGAGCACTGAAGACAGTCAGGAGCAACGTACAGGAGGTTCTAAGTGAGGCACCCTGGTAGATGTCTGTAATCCCAATACTTGGGAAGCTGAGACAGGAGAATCCCAAGTTTCAGGCCGGCCTCAGCAACTTAGCAAGACCCTGTTTCAAAATAAAAATTAAAAGAAAAAGGCCTGGGTATATGTAGCTCAGTGGTAAAGTGAGCCTGGGTTCAATCCCCAGTACTAAAAAAAGGGGGGCAGACAGATTCCCTGCCTTTGGGTGGCCTACAGTCTGCTGGGAACACAGGAATTAAACAGGAAGCTCTGGTTGCCCCGATAACATGGAGACCTCACCCAGATGCCTCTCAAGATCTGTGAGGGTTAAACACAGGTGTGTGCATGCCCAGTGAGAGGCCGGGCACACCTGCACTTCTCACACTATGCTGAATGCGATCCCAGCCGCAGACCTGCCACAGAAGCTGCTTGTAGGGGTGGAAGGCACAGAGAGAATCCCCCAAACCTGCACATACATGTGTGTATGTGTGTGTGTGTGTGTGTGTGTGTGTGTGTGTGTCTCATGCCCAATGCTTTATCTAGTTAAAGGCCCTCTAAGCTCCACCTTTCCAGGACAAATATTTCATAATTTGGTACCTCTAGCATGGTAATTAGCACATAAAGACTGGTCAATAAACGATACTGAGAAGACAGAGAGCGGGCTGGACATTTTGGCTGCCAAAATGCCTAGAAGACAGTGCAGTGCCACCCTCAAAGCCAGAGAGAAGCGGGGAAAGAAACGAGGGAGATGTGCCAGGGAATACCAGACTTCCCGTGGCTACACGTGCCGACGGGCCGGGCGGCGTGGCACCGAAGCGATAAACAAACCATTCTGTTTGCCTGAAGCAAGTATGGATTTTAAATACCTGTCTTGATTTTTCTGATGAGAGAAGTAATATATCCTCAGGCATAAAATTTAGAAATTATAGGAGAGTATAAAGAAGAAATTTAAGCATTGAGCAATGCGCACTAAAAATGTTTTACTCTGTTTCTTTCTAGTCATTTATCTGTGCTCATGCAGATACTTTGTTTTTTCGTAAAACGAGGAACATGTAAAAAAATATATATCCTCCCATTCCCTCAAAATTTTATTGGTAGCAGTTATCATAACAATAAAAGATGTTAGCGCTTTTAATGGTAGTATATTATTCCGTTTCATGAGGCGCTATAATGAATCCCCTTTGGTGGGAATCTGGTCGCTTCAATGTTTAACGTAAATAACCTGCGGGCAGCTCTCATTCTGTCAATAGTAGACAAGGTTGGGCAAAGCAGAGACTTTGCAGGTACACAATATGCCCACATGAATGTCACAGGATGTCGGCCATGGAGACACAATGCCTCCAACTATGTGAACAGGAACTGCGCCTCTCCTTGGTCGCCCGACTCCGACAGCCCATTTCTGCACACCCCTCCGCTCTTTGCTGGGCTGACGGCGCCCTACCTGTTCTCCAAGCCTTCCCGGAGCCAGGGTCTTCTTTCTGCCCCTCCTCTCATCCCCCATGGCTGCCATGTCTCAGCACAAACCTGCTACAGGGTTCTTCAGCCACACTTACCCCGCTGGACCCTAGGCTCCAGGGAGCAAGGTCTTTGTCTCCCACACAGAGGCTCTCACTAAACACTGGAGCCAATGAATGAATGAATGAATGAATGAGCCAGTGAGTGCAATCTAACAAGGAAGGACCATGTGGGCTGGACTTGGCCCTTTGGCCACACCCCTGGGACCACCTCCCCGGCAGTCTCCGCCCCCACCAGATCACCTGCCGGCTCCTTGTTTTTCCCAAGCAAGGCTTGCTTGCTTGCTGCTGGCTCCAGATTTGTTTGCATTTAGGATCCAGGTGTTTAATTACTAAACAGAGTGGAAGGAGGCCACGCCTGTGTTTGGCAGGCAGCAGAGCGGAGGGAGTGCTGTCTCGGGCAGCCTGGTCTTGCTTTGGATGCTAAAGAAAGAACCAGTCCTCCTACGCTAACGTGTCCTCGTTATGATCTTGTTCTTCCTGTGTAGACGACGTGAGCTGATGCTCTGGGGTCCGGGACATCAAGGCGGTGAGTTTCAGGTCTCACTCCTGTTGCTGCAGAACAGCCCACGCGAGTCTGCGTGGATGGCTTGTCGCCAGCCTCGCTGAGTATTAGGAGAGGAATTTTCCCCATCCGTGTTACACAGATAGAGAAGCCGAGTTGTACACAGAGAGGTAGTACAACTGGCTCAAAGCTGCACAACCCAAAGCGGCCAGGCTTGGCCTTCCCCCGCCCCCGCCTCCCCCCACCCATATGAAGTACTGAGAATGATGTTGGTATATTCTCACATGTACACATTGTTTATATGATAGTAATTCCACTGATTCACTTCTTTCTTGCCCTTCCCCTTCCCTTGTACCACTTCCCTTGCCCCACTGAGGGTTTTCCATTATCAGCTGGAGTCCCTTGTGTGTCCCCACTACTCCCTAGGTTGCACATATTAATGAAAACATATGTCCCTTATTTTTTTGTGATTGGCTGATCTCACTTAACATAATATTCTCCAGATCCTTCCATTTTCTTGCAAATGGTGTTATTTTGTTCTTCTTTATTGCTGAATAGAATTCCATTATGTGTATAGGCCTGGCCTTGAACCACCACCACGGCAGGCCAACTTCCAAGCCTAGACCCTTGATAGCCAGCTAGTCCTCAAAGCCAATGGTTGTGCTAATTTTTAAAGAAATCCCAGCACTTTTCTTCCATATATGAACAGCTTATTATTTCCAGGAGACGGAAGTGCCTTGGGTTTAATTTAATGAAAGCTTTTACTGGAAAAGAGACACCAAGATAATCAATTCCTGGACCGTGAGACTACTTCTGCAACCATACAATTTTGTTTTTATTCAGGTGTGTTAGGGAGATGGTATGTTAGGGAGACAGGGCGACTGTGAAGAGATGAGTGTGGCGGGGGAGACAGTCAAAGGAGGCAGTGCGCCCCAGGGCCCAGAAGGTATGCAGGTGTCAGACCTGGAAGGGGAGCCCCTTCCCAAGACCACCTGGGAAGAGGTCAGGGAACAGGGCAAAGCCCTCTCAGTCCCTCCCACTCTGAAAGGATGTGACCAACCCAGGATATATATCTGGGAGCCTGTGGTAGAGAGAAGACTAGGACCCACCCTACAAACCCAGCTTGGACTTCGGGCAATGCAGGAGACAGGAGTCTAAACGATCTTGTCAGCACCCACTCTTCCTCCCTTTCTGCACTCTGCTGCCCACGGCATCCCCGGTAGGTACCCACGGAGCAAGGCTGGCCAAGAGCTCCAAGCTTCCCTCTCCTTACAGCCCTCGAACCCAAGGCAGGAGAGAGCCCTGCATTTATATCAACCCCCTCAAAGACTCCCATTGGCTCGCTCAAGTCATGTGCTGACCCCCAGACCAATCACTGGGCCCTGGAACAATAGAGCACTCCGATTGGCCAGTTTGGGTCATGCCATTCACAGTCCCACCAGAGACCTGGAGAAAAGAGGAGGGGATTTCTCAGAGTGGATGGTGTTGGGCAGGCAGAAAAAGGCAGAAAGGAGGAGGAGGAAACTAGCCTCCTGGGCACCTACTCCCTGTCAAGCACGAGAAATGCTTTGAAGTTTCTTTTTCTACTTTAATCCTCATCATAACCCTGCCAGATATGTATTTTTATCCCCATTTTACTGGTGGGAGAATTGAAGCACTGTCAAACTCCACCTTCGGTTTTGTACACGAATAAGATGCTGGGATGTGACAGGTGCAGATAGATTCAGGAAGTCCTCCCCGGCTCGCCACAGGGCCCAGGAGTGTCCTGTTCACACAGCCCAGCCTGCCCTCCCACCCACACCCGGGAGTCCCCTCTCCCAGCCCCCTTTCCTTCCTCCATACCCCATGCCCTGTCTCAGATCTGTGTTAGGGCCCTCCCCCAAAGAACTATGGCCCCAGAGCCTGCGCTCGGAGGACTGGCAAGTTCATTCTACTCCTGGGGCTGCCTGAGAAGCTGCTAATCCGCCTGGACTTGGTCACAAATCTGCCACCTACTGGAGTGTCCTTCTTGGCAGATGTTCAAACCAGGCTGAATTTTAAAACCAGTTTGTCTTCAGCATCTAATACTTCCCGGGTTTGGGAGAACCCCTTGGAAACCAACAGGGGTGATATGTTTGCTTTCTCTTCCACCATCCAAATATAACTTGGAAGCCTGTCTCCAAGGTGGAGACAAAGTGCATGTGTGTGCATCGTGCTCTGACCTGGGGTGATGAGGCTGGTGGCTGGGTGTGTTACAGGTCCGTATCCTGACACAGCATCTCATAGCCTCACAATTCACCAGGTGGTCACTGCAAAAAAAGAGGAAGCTCAAAGACAGCCATTCTTGGCATTAGACAGTCAGCCTGTCCCTGCTCTTGAAGTGGGGTGTGCAGGTGTCCCCAGAGTGGCCCGTGCATGGCCAGAGGCATTACGCCTCCACACAATGGAGTCAGACAGACACCTGTTCAATCCCAGCGCTGCCTTTGGATGGAATGAGCTGTCTGCTGGGGAGCTGTCACACATTCAGTTACAAAACAAAATGATTTTTCTCAGCCCCGGTGGCACCATCAGCACACAAAGTCTCTGCTACTCAGAAGCTGTCTGGGACCCGCAGCCCAGCACCTCTGGGAGCTTACCCCAGACCTGCTGCATTAGATCTGGGGCTTCTATAGTAATGCGGAGGGTTCCTACCTACTGAAGGTTAAGAAGCACCACTGTAAGGGAAACAGATAAGTAACTGAGAAGTACCTCATCTTATCTGGGCTGGGTGGCACAGGCCTGTAATCCCAGACACTCAAGAGGCTGAGGCAGGAGGATGGCAAGTTCAAGCCCAGTCTGGGTCACTTAGCAAAACCCCTGCCTCAAAGTAAAAGCTAAAAAAATGAGGGGTTGTGAATCAGTGGTCAAGCACATGCCTAGCATGTGCAAAGTCCTGGGTCTAAACCCCAGTACCATAGAAAGGAACGAAGAAATGGAGAGAGGGAGGGAGGGGGGAAGGAAGGAAGGAAGGAAGGAAGGAAGGAAGGAAGGAAGGAAGGAAACAACATCATGCTCCCTCCTATGAAGAAGGGCTTGGTCCTGCTGTCACTCTGTGGTGGGGACATGGGTGTTGTGCAAAGGCCCCTCGTGCCAAGGCTGGGCAGCTCGGACCTCAAGACACCCATTCCACCTGCTGCCCTCTGGCTGCAAAACTCACTGCCTGTCCCGAGCCTCCTCCACTGGAACCACGCCATCAGGGAGAGGAGCAGACTCAGGATGGTAAAATTCTAGCTTACAGAGCATTTCATTTGGGTAAGTATTCAAATGTCAACTTCATTCCCAACATTAAAAAAAGAGGGGAAGGGAATTGGTCCTAAAATCCCCAAATTCCACTTTCTCCTATAAACTTAGGAGATCTGGCATCCCCAGGTCCATTGTCCAAAAGTTGGTTACAACAGTGACCTCTCAGGCTGTCACAGCCCGTCACTCATCACAGCACCTGGGCCCTGGTGGCTGTCCAGCCCAGCTTGAGACCCTTGCGCTGCAGACATGCCCATGAGCTGGAACTACATTGGTCAGAATTCATCCCTCTATGTGGCTCCAAGTCAACGGTGGCAAGCCAGGAGACCTGAGGGCGAGTTGGAGAAGGAGTATCAACAGGCATTTGAATCACCTGTTGACAATGCAGGTTCCCGGGGCTTCAGCCCCCACCTGCTGAAGGCACCTGCACCCTCACAGGTTCCCCGGGGGATTTCTGGTACGGGGTAGCCGGCCATCCTGCGAGCATCCTGCAGACCATCCTTCCTCAGCAGGAATCAGCAGGGGCCTTGTACATTGCTGAGTTACACACACACACACACACACACACACACACACACATACACACACACACACAGATCCACCTGGCACCTGGTGCTGTGTTAATGTGGAAGGTACCTGGGGTTCCCATGGCAACCAGAGGACGGTTTGTCCGAGATGTACTTCCCGTGATCCCCAGCAGGGGGCGTGCAAGGCACTGTGCCCTTTAGAAGAGAGACCTGGCGCAGTCCCCGCTGGCACCTGCAGTCTGACAAGGAGGGAGCCAGGGATGTCTCAGCAGGGCTGAGTGTGGGAGAGACAGGCCAGAGGGGCATGTTGGGAATCCGCCCTTCCAGCCTGAGGGCAGTGGGGGAGCAGACGCATGGCAGGAAAGCAGCACCTCCCGGCTGCTAGACTCTTAAGCAACAGGTGTGAATTGCCCACATAGCGCGAAGGGGCGAGGTGCCCTGGGTCGTGAGCAGCATCCATCACATTCTAGAACCTAAATGAACGTCACCCACGGGAAGACGGTTTGCAACAAAAATAGTCTTTATAGTTACTGAGAGTTTGCCCTGACCCTGCCAACCTCCACGCGTGAACTAAAATCCTTCCATCTGGAATTATTAGTTAAGGGCCGTTTATCAAAGGAAAGACGGATGGTGTGAGCAGATTTTGCTGTTGGTATTCAGAAAAGCGCGTGTTCCCCCTGCCACTCAGCACCAGCTCTTCAATCCCGGCTGATTGAAGGTTACCAACCTTGAATTATTAGTTAATGGCATCTCCGCAAAGGAATGATTTATTTGAGCCGGTAAACTTTGCAAACGAACACAGATCCTGAATTGCTGGTTATTTCGTCCAAAGCTGAAATGTGCATTATTTTGACTCTCTGTCTTATAATGGAAACAAAAATCCAGAGCAGAGGCTAATATTTAGCCTTGATCTCAGCTCTCCCTGGCAGCTGAGCTGTCAAGGCAGGAGTCCAAGACACCAACTGTTCTGCCCCTGAGTTCGCCTACACTGAAGGCTCCCTCACCGCGGGCAGCGCCGCCTAGAGCAGCCTCACCTGAGATCACCTGCAGGCGACAAGGGTGCCCCTCAGCCCAACACTCAGTCACCAAGGCCCTATCTGGAAACACCAGCCCGGGCCCATGCCTCTCACCGCCCAAGCTCCCAGTACCGCCACCTCCTCACTCTATCCACTTGAGAGCAAATGACCTGGCTCCAAGTGCAAGGGTTGTGTTTATTTTGTCACTTGTCCAACAGGAAACACATCTTTCCCTTCCTCCGTCAGCAGGGGGCCAGGGTCAGCCTCAACCCCTCGGAAGGGTGAAGTCAGGAGAGGCAGGCGTGCTGGCTTCCTCGGCCCTCGCCCTGGCTGTGGGGTACTGGAAGCATCAGGCTCCCTCCTGCCCTGTTGGTCCTTCTGCCTGGGACAATGCCCATCCGGTCCTCTGTTCACACTTGTCCTCAGTGCAAACATCTAGAGAGCCTCCGGGACCCCAGAGGAGGTCAAGTGCCGGGGACACTCTCCCTCTTTGTAGCAATGAGGATGGTGAAGGTGGCACCGGCGTGTGGTCATGTGATTCACATTCCTCTCTCCTCTCAAGAGGCTCCTCGCTTTGCCCCCCTTGGCATCCCTTGGGCCCAGTAGTTTTGTTCTTGTTTGTTTGTTTTTGGTACTGGGGATTGAACCCAAGGGCATTCTACCTCCTAGTTACACTCCCCAACCCTATTTTTCATTTTTATTTTGAAACAAGGTCTCGCTAGGTTGATGAGAGTCTCATTAGTTGCTGAGGCTGTCCTCCAACCTGCGATCCTCCTGTCTCAGCCTCCCAAATACTGGGATTATAAGTGTGTACCACCATACCCAGCCTCCCAAATGGGGTTTAGTGAGTTACTAAGAACCATCAAAGGTCAGAACCATTGAGTTGGCCAGAGGACTGAGCGAGGCAGCAGGAGTGCCATGTATGGACCTCATTGCAGAGGTCAGGGTGATGACCAGGTGACCGTGTGCTGTCAGCCCGTGTGCGGCATACACACCTACAGCCTGGACAGCAAGATTCTCTTCACCTGCTCCCTCCCCATCCCTACCGCCAAGTAGTGTGTGTGTGCGTGCGTGTGTGTGTGTGTGTGTGTGTGTGTGTGTGTGGTACTGGGGATTGAACCCAGGGGCATTCTACCTCTGAGCTACACCCCCAGCCCTATTTTATTTTTTACTTTGAAGCAGGGTCTCGCTAAGTTGCTGAGGGCCTCACTAAGTTGCGGAGGCTGGCCATGAACCTGTGATCCTCTTGTCTTAGTCTCTCAACTACTGGGGTTCCAAGTGTGAGCCACCACGCCTGGCTCATCTTTGTCCTTTTAAAGCCATAAAGGAGAAGGCGGGTACATTTGACTACATTATTCTTTTTAAATTTCCTCTTGGGAAGATATTAGAAAATAAATGATACACTGGAAAGGCAGTTGGCCTGCCTGGGGCCCAGGGCACCCGCAGCTCCCCGGGGGCTGCCTCTGGAAAGCTATTTCTCAGTGAAATCTCTAGGCCACTGGCCAAGGTAACTTTAGCCACTCCCGGCGGTGGCCACGGCTCTGAGGTTAAGAGCAGAGCTATTAAGAGCAGGGCCAGGGACATTCCTGAATTCTGGGTCCCCGGTCTGTGCTTGGCCTGTTCCCATGGCTAATTTAGAACTTTCCTGGCTACCCTTGTGACTTTTTGCCGAGTGACCCTTCCCCCAGAACACAGCCTGTTCTGGAGCAGCCCAGGCCAGAGCTTGGCCCTGTGGTTGCTAATATTTGCAGCACGGTCTCTTTCCACAGTTAGCAGCCGCTGAGGGACACCGCTGCTCTGCTCGGAGAGTCCGGCTTTATAGACACACAGGGCAGGGTCATGCTCACAGCGTGAAGAGTAGAACTGCTGGCTGGGGGTCCCCGAAGCTGCAATTGTCCCAGGCTCCCCACTATCATGTTTTACAATTCTTTTGCTGCTCGATTCTGCTGTGTACACTGGCTTCTTTTAACCTATGTGTTCATATCAGCTGCTCCTTAAGAAATGCTACATATGACCCAGGTATGGTGGCACACACCTGTAATCCCAGTACTTGGGAGGCTAAGACAGGAGGATCTCAAGTTTAAGACCAGCCTCTGCAACTTAGTAAGACTCTCAGCAACTTAGCAAGACCCTGCTTCAAAATAAAAAATAAAAATAAAGGGCTGGGGATGTAGCTTGGAGGTAGAATTCCCCTGGGTTCAATCCCCAGTACACAAAACAAAAAACTACGTATGAAGCCAGGCACAGTGGTGCATACCTATAATAGCAGTACTTGGGAGGCTAAGACAGGAGGATCGCAAGGCCCACCTCAACAACTTAGTGAGACCCTGTTTCAAAATAAAAAATAAAATGGGCTGAGGGTGTAGCTCAGAGGTAGAACACCCCTGGGTTCGACCCCCAGTGTCACACACACACACACACACATACTGCATATAATATCATAGGCTTGATATGCTAGTTATTTTTAACTGTTATATATTTTAACTGTTATACCTTTTACCTATTTTAAAAATAGAGTATATGTCTATTTTTTTTTTTTTTTTTTTTGCGGTACCGGGGATTGAACACAGGGGCATTCTACCTCCGCACTACACCCCCGGCCCTATTTTTTTATACTTTATTTTGAAACCGGGTCTCACGAAGTTGCGGAGGGCCTCACCAAGTAGAGAGAGAGAGAAAGAGAGAGAGAGCGCTGAGGCTGGCCGCGAACCCGGATCCTCCGGTCTCCGCCTCCCAAAGTACTGGGATTACAAGCGTGCGCCACCACGCCCGGCTATATGTCTATTTTTTAATGAAGCCAATTTCCAGCCCTGGCCCCCAAGCCATCCCAGTGCTCAAACACCTGTGCCACATGTCTTGTGTCCACTGAGTTTTGTTCTATGGGGCACCATGGTTGGAAACATGATTCCTAAGTTGGGGCCACACCTGTCGGTCCACATCGATATCAGAGTCTCAAGTTTAATTTCTGAGGAACAAGCATATCAGTAGAAATCCACCCCTAGCTGGTGGAGAAGCTATGCTTCTTCAGCACCCACGTGGTCCTCTCTGGCCCCACCTCCCTTGCAAATAGACTGTGGCCATGTGATTTCTCCATCTCCTCCTGTGCCACAGCAAACAGAGAGGCCCAAATGGTACACGTACGGGAATATACCTGTGGGAGAAATAAACCTTTGCTGGGCTACGAGGCTCTGTGGACTTAGCTATTACAGCGGCTAGTGTTAACTTCCCTAACTAATACATAGATTCATTCCAGGGTAGAGTCCCAATGTCTCTCCTTCATTGCAAAGCTCAGGCCTTTATATTGCCAGTCTAATGATTATATTTATTAAACTGCACTCCCATTATTATTTTTCTTATGATCCCCAGCCTGTTTTGTATTTGAGGAAAAAACAGCTAGGTGTTCCGGATTAAAGCCAACACAGGGTGAGACCCATGCAGGGTCACCGGGGTCACTGGGGCTGAGGGAGGCAGGCGGCTGCCTGTTGGGGTCTTGGTTACAAGTCATATGACAGACTAGGTCCATGTGCTTCAGAGGAGGAGGATAAGGAACAGTTTCAATAATACTATGTCCATAAACAAAATTGCCAATACCAATCTCGGTGACAGGTACAGGGAAGGGGAGAGAAGGAAACACACCACGGGTTATATGCATGTATATTCCTATAACATTATAGATAATTAGGATGCATAATTAACGTGAAGCAATAGAAGTATATTAAAAGTAAAAATAGCTGGGCATGATGGCACACGCTTGTAATCCCAGTACTTGGGAGGCTGAGACAGGAGGATCGCAGGTTCGCGGCCAGCCTCAGCAACGTAGCGAGGTCCTCTGCAACTTAGTGAGACCCTGTTTCAAAATAAGAATAAAAAATAGGGCTGGGGGTGTAGCTTGGAGGGAGAATGCCCCTGGGCTCAACCCCCAGCACAAACACATATATACATACATACATACATATATATATACATACATCATGTGTGTGGTTTTAAAAAAAGACAAAACCAGAAAGTGAGAAAATAAAGATTGCAAAGATTGTTGGTCGCTCCCGGCTTCATGGTAAACACCCGAGGAGAAAAGAGCCATGGTGGGGAGACTCAATCGGGTCCCCTCTGCCCGTTCTCAGTCTGTCCATATAGAACCTTCCACTTCCCATACAGCTGCTCAGCAAGGCAGCAGGGAGAATCGACTGCTGTGAAAATGACAAACAGAATTTCATGACTGCGACACCCCTTTCATCTGCAGAACCTGAGGACATTTTTACAAATAATTCATTCAATTCATTGAACTCTCGAGGGTTAAATTCGAGATGCCTGAATTCATAATTGAATCTTTTTTAAAGAGGGGAAATCTACTCCATGCATAAAGGGAGCTTGATGGCTTTCAAGGTAAAATTCACAGACGAAATGCACGAGCCTTAACTTTACCGTTCCATGAGCGCTGATGTGTGCATTCGACTGCGGAACCACGCCCTTACCAAGATATAGACGAACGTTGGCCAACGGAACTGTACCCCGTGATAGAAATGATCAGCGCCGACCAACACAGCGGTCCCCGGCCACATGTGGCCCTTGAGCACTTGAACTGTGGCTACTGAGATTGAAGAACTGAACTTTTTACTTTATGCAATTTTAAATTGTTTAAATAATCCATGTGGGTGGTCCGCAGCCTTTTCTAATTGAAGTTTTGGTTGAGTTCATGAACAGTTTTTTGAAAACCATAAAGACTCTTGGTCCACTGGTGTCCAGCCCGCTCCATCTGTTAAGAGAGCGTGCACAGTACTGAAGTTTCCAGCCTGGTCCTCGCGCCCTGCGCACACGCCCACATCCCTCTCTCCGCATCACAGAGCCCACCTCTGACCATCGGAAGCAACAGGCACAGCTGGAAAGCAATGTCCCCAAACTGACTTTGGACGCGAGGTTCCAGCTGGTGGGCTAGGGCACAGTCTCACTTCCCCTCTAAGTACCTGGCTTTGCAGCAACCATTGCCACAGTTGGTTGAGTTTGAGGCACGCAGCAGTTACTGTTTTCAACCCTTTCAAGCTCCAAATTCCCAAGCTCTCAGGCAACTTAGAGTGCAGGGCGCAGGCTGGGAGCATTGCCATTAGCACACCTGTGTCCCTTTCATTCCTGTCCCGCCACTGGCCAGCAATGGCCAAAGCCCGTCTCCCTCTCATAGCATGGTGCTGAAGGCAGCCTGAGCAGCAAACGCAGCTCTACATTTTGAGTTTCTCCTGCCATCTCCTGCCACAATCCTCGTTCAGAACCCGGCTGCTTTTCAGAAGACAACGGGGGACTGTTCCATCAAAGGCTTTGTTTCTGCATAGTAGGAGCACCGGCTCTCTCATCCACAATATTTGAGTCCCTGACACCTGGACACATCCATTAAGCCCACGCAACACCCTTGGGTTCTGCTACTTGTAGCTCACTCCTCTTGGTTCCGCATTTGGTATCAGTTGAGATTTGATTGGGCCATCGGTGACAGAAAACCCAGAATAGCAATGGCTTCCACAAGATGTATTTCATTCTTCTTCATTTTGAGTCTAGAGTCAGGCGGCACCGGGAGAGAGTGGGCCCTATGGTTTCATAGATCAGTACACCTTCTATCTTATTGCCATTGGAGCGGATGCATAGCTCTGATGGCAATACCCAGGATGGCTGCCCCAGCTCCAACCATCTCGTTCTCATTCCCTCCAGGAGAAGGATAAAGGGGGGAGCAGACAGACACATCTCCACCTCCCAGGACACTTCCTGGAAGCTGCCGTCCATTGGTTAGAATATATTCACATGGCTACATCTCTCTCATTGCGAAGGAGGATGGAAACATTGATCCCCATGAATGGCGTGTGCATGGTGAAACTCAGGTTTTTTTTTTTTTTCTCAGAAAAAAGACATAGCACATAGTGGAGCCGCCAGCAGCCTCAGCAGCCTCGCACACATCCAATCTCAAGTCTAGTGTCCTTGTCTGGGAAGAATTTCAAGGACTTGGTTATATAGCTCCAGAATTCTCTATCCTCCTCTTCATGGCAGATTCTTTCGGTCTCTGACACAGGCACTGGATGAGGGAGTCAATGACTGGATGAGGTTTGCAGTCTCTGTCGCTTAGGGTCACTGATAAAGGGAAGCAGTCTCAGAAACTGCCTCTACCCAGTGCTGTCTTAGTTTCCTGGCAGTTGCGGGGGCTCAGCATTGACTGTTCTCTTCCTTCACAGGGAAATAAGGTGAGGCCTCCCTGGGCAGCACATCGCTTGGACAAAGGAAAGTTATACTAGCTGAGATGGCTTCTGTGTTTCCCAGAGCATAAAGTTAAGCAACGCAGACACCTCGGAGGGGAAGCTCCAGCAAACAATGACATTGTTACAACACATGGGAAACCAGGAGAATGGCGAGCTGCAAAATAAATATTGAACTTCGGAGGTGCAGCTATCTCTGGGTTGCTATGTAATTGGGAAGCTAATGTTCTTAATAAAAGCATGCTTCCCCTGGAAATATTTGCTGTTTCTGTTTCATGGCCTCCTTGCTTGCCATTAGCAAGAATTGGTTTAATTCATGAATAGATATGAATGCCACTGGAGACTAATGGGTTCCACCCAAACCTCCTGGTGCTGACATTTGTAATGGAAACCTTACTATGCACATCAGTAGATTTAAGAATGAACTTGTGGGGACAACTGGCCAAGAGCATCCAGGAATGTCCCTTGAGGGCATCAGTTGGAGAAGGTAACAGTATGTAATATCTACTCACATTTAATAGGGAAAGCTCCAGTCTCATGTGCCAGGGTGCTCTGTGTGAATGCCGAGAGAGCCAATGTTAGAAGCCCAGGGCTCGAGACCTAGGAAGATGGTCAAGATCTGAAAAAAAAAAGTTATTGGCTTCAAAATACACAAATACCCCAGCAAAATCAAAATTAATAAATGTCTAATTAAATATCTACAAAAGGTAACATTTGGGTCTCTTTGATGATTGTTGAACTTGGCATTCATGAATACTGCATGAGTATTTTATTACTTTTGAAAACAATTTGTTGGAGCACATTTCATAACGCAAGAATTCACAAATATGTACAACGACTGCCAAGATCCCATAACCAGCAGCAAATTAAATGAGCTGTCCGCGGCCCAAAGCAAACTTCTCTGAAGCCTTTCAACATTTGCATGGTGATGCATTTGCTTTTATCACCGGGGTGGGATACATCTCAATATGTTTGCTATCGTGTGGAGTTTCCAACAAGAATGCCTCAGAGAAGGGGTCAAGGGTATTTTTCTATCAAGGGCCAGAAAATAAACACTGTAAGTTAGGCCCTGTGGGCCAGGTGGTCTCTATTGCAACTACTGAACTCTGCTGCTAGGGCCCAAAGCAGCTGTAGACAATGCTTAAGCAAATGAGCATGGCTGTGTGCCAATAAAACTTTATTTATAAGAACAGATGGTGGGCCAGATTTGCGCAGGTAGTAGTTTTCTGACCCTTGGCTTAGAACTAGGAAGGTCTAATATCCACTTACTGCGCTCTGTCAACAATTAAGACTCAAAGTATATTTTTCTAAAAACATTGCTTTTATCCTGAATTACCCAGAACATATTCTAGACTCTCCTCTGGATTGTCCCAGTATTTGCACAGCTGTTGGATGCTTATGCATCAGACTCAGAGGTGTCAACACCTTGGATGTGGCTTTCCTTCTTTTTCATTTATCCAGAGCTCCAGAGAATGAGTGTGCAGCTGTGTACAAACACTCGGGGTCTCTTTGAAGTAAATATTTGCACAGCACAGCTTCTTCAGAAAGAAGGAAAAAGTTTTAACACTGGTCGAATAGAGGATTATTAATGTAGTATGTACCATCACTGCTGAATATAATACTTTACTGATTCAAATGTCAACACGTGTTTCTCTTTATGTATCCTAAGGCAAGTGAGAGGATCGTCACAAAAGAATATGTTCAATCATTACATAATTAGCCAGGCATCGGGGTGCACGCTGGTCATCCCAGTACTTGGGAGGCTGAGACCAGAGGATCCGGGTTCACGGCCAGCCTCAGCTACTTAGTGAGGCCCTCTGCGACTTAGTGAGGCCCTGTTTCAAAATAAAGAATAAAAAATAGGGCTGGGGCCGGGTGTGGTGGCTCATGCTTGTAATCCCAGTACTTGGGAGGCTGAGATAGGAGGATCACAGGTTCGCAGCCAGCCGCGGCTACTTAGGCCCTCCCCAACTTAGTGAGACCCTGTTTCAAAATAAAGAATAAAAAATAGGGCTGGGGTTATAGCCCGGAGGTAGAATGCCCCTGGGTTCAATCCCCAGTACCGCAAAAAAAAAAAAAAAAAATAGGGCTGGGGGTGTATCCCAGAAGTAGAATGCCCCTGGGTTCAATTCCTGGTACCATAAAATAATTAATAATAATAATAATAATAATTACATAATTGTTTTAGAATTTGTTTATGGACTTTTAGATATCCAGTATATACATGAAAGGGTTCTGGTAGATTTTAAACTTTACTTAGTCTCTTTCCTGTCACTCTGACAAGAAAGCTATGGGTCACATGTCCTCTCATATACATTTTTAAATGATTTTTAAGGAAAACATCCCTAGCTGGGTACGGTGGTATCATACCTGTAATCCCAGTACTTGGGAGGCTGAGACAGGAGGATAGAAAGTTGAAGGCCAGCCTCAGCAACTTAGCAAGACCCTCTCTGTTTCAAAATAAAAAATGAAAAGTGCTGGGGGTGTAGTTCAGAAGGAGAATGCCTCTGGGTTCAATCCCCTGTAGAAGAAGAAGAAGGAGGAGGAGGAAGAGGAGGGGGAGGAGCCACCCACAACTTACACTAATAGTAAGTGGACAAGTAAAGACCAATCACAGGTTGTGGTTTTGTTTAATAAAGTCTAATCAGAACTTATTCCAAGTTTCCTAAATTCTTTTATTCAGGTGATACTCACAAGTTAAATTACATCAGTTCTTTAGTTTTGCAAAGCATGTATTGCCTACCAAGTTTTAAACATAATGATTTCTTTCAAGACAACGTATTTTATCTAGTTAATCAAAAAGTGAAAAGAGACCGACATTTATCTTTTAAAAACAACTAAAAATACTGATTAAAAATGTTGTAGAGAACGTCTCCCTATTTACCCGGGTTTTTTCCCCCACTTAAATTAAAGCAGGATCATAATTATAGAAATGTAAATAACCTTTTAAAAAATCTATTTTCATTTTTCCCCAGCGCTACCTGCTGTTGTCAACAGCTTGGTAATCTGTGGGTTGTATTTTCATTTACCCTCAGAGCTGGGTCGCTAATGGAAGCTAAGGATAACACAATTAGGTTCAGGTTTCTCTAGAAAATGTGACAAATCAAATTTATAAGAAGCATAACATGCTGTTCTGCCTTGGATAGAGATGACTGGTTTGAGGATATTGAAGCATTTGATCCAGATTAATGGTTGGGCCTCATCAAAGGAGAAGGAGGCAATTAAAAACAAAGAACAAGCCCAATGCAGCAGTGCACACCTGTAATCCCAGTACTTGGGAACCTGAGACAGGAGGATCACAGGTTCGAGGCTAACCTCAGCAACTTAGCAAGGCCCTCTGCAACGTAGTGAGACCCTGTTTCAAAATAAAAAATAAAATAGGGCTGAGAGTGTAGCTCAGAGGCAGAATGCCCCTGGGTTCAATCCCCAGCACCACACACACACACACACAGAACAAAAAAAGAAAAAGAAAAAAAATCCTTGAGTAGCGACTCTCCTCCAGGGCTCTTAGCAGTTCTCCAAAACGTGCATTTTTAAGGAACTCCTGACTCAAAATATGTCTCTTCCAGTGGGAAAGCTTCTGAGCCCAGACACTCCAGCAAGTCTGGCAGCAGCTCCGGCTCTGAGACGGTGAGAGAGCTGAGGCTTTCCGCTCCTCCACGTTCTCCCTCCTCGCTATAGACGCGAGGCTGCTGGCCAGGGTCGTCCTCCAGCACATCGACATGGCGGAGCTTCTGGGAGACACCCGGGGAAAGAGAGGGTCAGGCCAGGAGTCAGTTTCCCCAGGTTGGATTTAAGGATGCCTCCACGGGCTGGTGATGGTGGGCACGCCCCAGGACCTAGCTGTCACAGAGGTTTCTACAGACACGGGCTGAGGGGAAAGATGCCACCTTCCTGTCCCCAGCTAATTGCTAGAGGGACAATTGGGTGGCCATCCTAGAAGGACTTCCCACCCTCCCACTTGGATCCTTATTTGGACAATTGTCCCCCACCACTTTTTTTTTTATACTGAAGATGGAACCCAGGGGCATTCTACCTCTGAGCTACATCCCCAGCACTTTTTATTTTTTATTTTGAAACAGGGTCTCGCTAAATTGCTGAGGGTCTCACCAAATTGCTGAAACTGGCCTTGAATCTGCGTTCCTCCTGACTCCTCCCTTCCCTGTGAACAACAGTCCCTGCCACCACTCTCCAGTCCACTAGCTTCAAATCATTGCTCAGGGCCCAGGGCACCTCACTGTGAAGCCTCGTCTTGCTTCTGCCTGAGCGATCCAATAAATGTTTGTTGAATGGGTGAATGGATGGAGAGAGAGAGAGGTGGATGGGTAATAACTGGATAATGGAGAGAAGGACTGATGGAGGGAGGAAGAGGTGGATGGAGAGATGGATGGAGAAATGTATGTATGTATATATGTATGTATGTATGGATGGATGGATAAGAAAAAGATGGGTGTTTAGATGGAGAGATGGATGGATGGATGGATGGATGGATGGATGGGAAAAAGATGGGTGTATAGATGCAGAGATGGATGATAGGTGGGTGGATGGATGGATGGATGGATGGATGGATGGATGGATGGAGAGATGGATGGATGGATGGATGGATGGGAAAAAGATGGGTGTATAGATGAAAAGATGGAGGATGGATGGATGGATGGATGGATGGATGGACAGACAGATGGATGGATGGATGGACAGATGGATGGAGGGATGAAGGGAGGGAGGGATGGAGAGATGGAGGGAGGGATGGAGGGATGGAGGGAGTGAGGGAGGGAGGGAGGGAGGGATGGACGAATGAGGAGCTTTAGCCTATTTACCTTCTGACACTTCTATGAGGATACTCCCTGAAATCTGCCAGGCGGTCCTGTCATGGTGGGAATGGGCTTAGGGAGTCTTCCTAAGCTCTCACTAGCTAACAGAGACTCCTGAGAGGGTCAGCTCATGTAGAGCATGAAGACAGTTGGAATACAAGGACTCAGAGCCCAAGGTGGGAAGGCTTGGGAAGGGGAACTAAGGGCCCCCAAGGGCTCCATGATGTCTCCATTCTGATGGCACCATTCAGTTCCCGAGCTCTCCACCGTGACCTCCCCATCGATGGCAGGCAGCTGTCACTAGCTTCCTGCAGCTCACGGAAGGAGTCCTTCCAATGCCACTTCCTGGCTCTGTGTCCATGGGCAGATGGAGCTTGGTACCCACAGGGTAAGGTCAGGAATGCTCTCCTATACATGTACCCATCAACCAGGTCTGTTATTTGTGGACTGTGGTCACTGTGTGGTCATCTAGCACAGGACAGGACAGGGCGGCAGGCAGGGAAGAAAGCTCACGCCAGCTAACAAGCAGGCACACGAGCTCTGGCCTTGGTGTTGAAAGTCCTGTCACGTCCCTTCAGTGAAGCTGAATAGAAAATTAACGGCAGACCTGGAGTGTGTGGAGCAAAACAGAACCTGCAGTGGGGTCTGGGCCTTGTGGAGTCAACTTCAAAACCCCCGAGTCTGGCAGCAGGGCGGCAGGCGCCTGCACCCTGATTCAGCGATTTCAGAGCCCCAGAAGATCAATAATTCATCATAAACCACCAACTAAGTTAGAAGGCTCACTAGGGAAAGAACTGGGCCTTCTAATCTGCTCGCTCGCTCTCTCTCTCTCTCTCTCTCTCTCTCTCTCCTCACATCACCAAGCTCAGAGCTCCAGCTTGCCCTGAATAGAGCTGCAGGCTGCCTGGCAGAGGGAGGTGGGTGCTCCTCAGCTGAAATGCAACTTCCCACTGCTCCCCTTTCCCTCCTGCACCCCTGTTCATGCAGCCTACTTGGCAGGAGCTGTGTGTGTGCACAGATAGGAAAATGGGTAGGCCAGGGGCCATGATCTCCATGTACGATACTTAATGAGTCGATCCTGTTTGATCTCACCATCCCTGCCAATGGTGGAGCCATTTCAACCCTCCATTATAGGTGGGAAACTGGGGCTCAGACAGGCAAAGAGACTTCCCTGACATTGCTCATGGTCACGTGGGCTGGGCTGGAGTCAGCAGCCTGTGCCCAAGCCCTGGCTCTGCCCCTTACAACTCTGCCATGTAAAACAACTCTGAGCCTTGTGTTCCAACCCATCTACTTTTCTCATGGGCCCATTCTTCAGGGGCCATGTGTCATTCACCAGCAAGGACACAGCACTGCCCTCATGGAAGTTCCATTCTGCTTGGGGAAAGACACATGGAAGCTTCATGAATCGTTCTGTACCTTCTTCTGAGAGATCAGGACCTGAGATCCTCCTGTCTCAGCCTCTGTAAGCCATCGGTAAGCCAGGAGAGAGCCCGCACCAGACCTATCATGCCGGCACCCTGATCTCAAACTCCAGTCTTCCGACGTGTGAGGCAACCCAAGTCTGTTGTTGAAACTACACAGTCCATACTGTTTTGTTAAGGCAGCCTGAGCTGACTAATACGGTGATTTAGGAGGAGCAGAGTCAGGAAGTAGAATGGACAGCAGGTGCACAGAACAAGGGGAGCCCCCTACCTGACTCCACATCTGCATCATCCTTCCTTCCATCAGTCCTAGGGGATGTCTGGGCACTATGGGACCCAGGTAAGCCTGCAAGGAGAAAAAGAATCTTAACACCACTGAGGAGGGCTGGTCATGCCCCTTACCCTGGGTATCCGTGGTCCCTGGCAGAGATGCTAGAAGTGGGGCAGATTCAACACAGCAGCCATCTTTGAGGTGGTGTTATGGCTTGAATACAGGATGTCCCCTGGAAAAGCTCATGTATTGGCAATGCAAAAAATGTTCAGAAGTTAAACACTTGAATCAGGGCTCTAATGTCACCAGTGGATACACTCATTGAAGGATTTATAATTTGAATGGATTTACTGGGTGGCAACTTAGGTGGGTAGGGCATGGCGAGAGGAGGAAGGTCATTGGAGGTATGGTGTTGGGGACTCTTTCCCTGTCACTTCCGGCCACTCTCTCTGCTTCTGGCTACCATCGAGTTGAGCTCATCTTTCCTCTGCCATGCAGTCCTGTCATGATGTCTACCTTGGAGTTGGCCAGCTATGGACTGTACCGCTGAAACCATGAGCCAAACAAACTTTTCCTCCTCTATGTTGTTCATGTCAGGTATTTTTTGCAGAAAAGTAGACTAAAACATGAAGAGCCTGGTCAAGGGTGATGTGCCCCTGTCTTTCCTCTTTGTGCGGTAGGAGACTCTGCAAGTTCCATCACTAGTTCTTCCCATGCCTCCGTTGAAACATGCTCTCTCTCAGGGGAGGAGGAAGCCAGAGCCTTCCCAGCCAGTGGCGATTAGAGCCTCTCTACCACTGTGGTTTACCCAAAGTGTGGTTCCTTCCAGATCCTCACTTGTGCCTGTGCTCCCTCGATGGCCATGCTCTTCCCTGCTCTTTTAATTTCTCTCCCTCTTGACTTTGTTCAGGTCAGGCCCAGGAGGTGCCCCGTGGTGGGCTCACCAGCATTCACTTGTGTTTATGGCTCTGGATGCTGAGCGCTGTCCAAGGAACAAGGGTGCAGTGGTGGGGAATAGACCTGATGTGTGGTGTGGCTGCCTGGGAGCCCACAAGGTCCACAGCTGTGCCATGTGCCAGGGCTGGGGTCTGGAGCGAGGAAGGCAGCCAGGCACAGCTCTCAGGCTCATGCAGGTGCAGGCCAGCACCCAGGAGGAGTGATGGAAAACACAAGAGTGATGAGCAAGGGGAGGGATAAGAGGGCACCGCACCTAGCTGGGGCCAGGGAGGTCTCTCGGGACAAGGAGAGACGTGAAAAGTAAGTAGAAGGACCACAGAGAAGAAGGAAGAAGAGGAGGAGAGGGAAGAAGAGGAGAAAAAGGAAAACGAGGAGGAGAGCTTTCCAGGTAGAAGACACATCAAAGACCCTGAGCCAGAGGTTGCTCTGGCGGGTCCTCCTGTGGCCAGAGCCTGGAAAGATGGGGGAAGGGAGGGGCAGAGGCCAGCTACAAGGGAGGGCACAGGACCTGAGGCCTTAGGGTTGTCGAACCCATCCAGCTGCAACGACAAGTCTAGGGGACCTTTAAAACTGGACAGTGATGAGACCGATTGGCTGCAGAGTAATGGTGGCCTTTATGGCTGAGTTGATTGCTGATCATCCCTGGGTTTGGGGATACTTATTGTATTCCAGAAGACAAGTATAAGGGAAGACAAAATCTGGGCCAATTTTCCATGCCCATGGGGGTTTATATGCATGTGTACACCTATGTAAACATGCATGCCTATATGCACACATACATACATACACATGTCTATCACCATGCATGTGTAACACCATACCAAGGTAAATTGAGTTAAACACATTTAGCAAAGAGGACTGCTACAGACAACCATGGGGAACCCTGCCTGCACAGCTCCCAGTGCCAGGAGCCCTGGGGAGATGTTGTGTCCTGGTCGCTCACTTCCCACGTTGGCCACTGTGGACCTCTCCAGGGAAGATCCTTAAGATGAAAGTCTGCAAAGTGGGCTCTCACCAGGTACTCAAGGCCAAACACATGGTCCATCCCAGAGCCAGAGGAAGAAGCCGGGTCAGTCTCCAGTCTGCCTTCTTCCCAAGGGAGACACAGGTGCGATCTGGCCTCGAGCCAACTTTAGGCTCCAGTCCCATACTACACACAACGCCCCTGTGGTCCAGAGAGCACCTTTTCCCTTCCCTGGGATCTCTGGTCTTAGCCACTGGCCTCTGACTGTCCCCAGGCCCTATGACTGCTCAAAGAAACTTTAGCAAGTGAATTTCAATTTTATCTTATTTATCGTATTTAGTTTTTCAATTGCAATATAATGGAATATAATGTAAAATGACTATGTCATTTTGAGATCCCCCCCCAGTCTGTTAACTTAGGATGCCACATTCATTTACTTTTATGAAACTTGAATTTTGATTGATCAAAGAGAATCCCAGTATAGAAACTGAGCTATTTAAATACTGTTAATGTTTGAAACTGTTCCTGGTCTATATCAAAATTTTCCCGAGACTTCAATAACCAATGCACAACAATGCAAAGCAAAGAACTAGGTGTTAAGAAAGTATAATTTTTGAAAATTTCATCCCAACGTCCAAGTCTGTTTGTTCATATGGTTTCATCAGTCGCTTGTATTGTTTGTTATTTTGGTAAGAAGCGTATGTTATAAATGTCAATGCACACAAAATTGGTGCTAAGGCTGCTCTCATCTGTTTTATTTATAATGGCATTCTTTATAGGATCTCAGCTGAAAAGACAGATTGTGCTGCTACAAACGTTCGGGGAAGAAATGGACTGTCTAATGTCTCAGCCCCTTAGCTCAAATTTCCATAATCCCCTGGACACACAGCAGACCTACAGCTGCCTGCAAACAAGTCTGTAGCAACCCAGCAGCAAAAGAAATTTTCCAAGGACTAAAAAATTTATGCACCGTCAAGTCACCGGATACATGTGCTTTAACCTCTGGTCATGTCCCGCAATCACTTATCCTCTAGTTGGTTTGGATGTTGGGTATATTTTATACCGACTCTTCCCTTCCAAATTTCCACTTTTCAGGTTTCTCCATAAATATTAGACAGGATGATAGGGCAAGTCTTTATGGAATTGTGTGCAGCTGTACTTACGGGAGTAGAACACATGTTTTTCGCTCCTTTTGGCTCGAAGACCACAGCACAACCCTTAAATTCAAGAAGGATGAGGTTTTATTGGTTTCATATAAATGACCAAAGGAGTCAAACACAGAACTAGAATTCTTGAACCCCTGCTGCCTTTCATGTTGGTACTAGAGGTCTAGGGGTTCCAATGAGAGCGGCATAAAGGTTCACAGCAGAAATCCAAGCACAAATAGTAGACTCTGTCTCGGATCCACAAATGCCCCGTAGGATGTCCTCTGTGCCAGGGCTGTGACCTTGGTATGTGTGACTGCCACCTACCCACCCCTAGGATGCAAGACTGGCTACATATCATGCAGAGCCTGGTGCAAAAGGAAAATGTGGGGCCCTTGTTCAGAACTTAAGAATCCCAAGAGGGTGGCAGCAGGGCTGAGCCAGGCATGGGCCCTTCAAGCACGGGCTGTGCGCCCTGGCACAGGTTCCATGCCCAGGAAGTTGGCTTTGCCAAGACCGGAGGGACAGGGCTCTCAATGCACCAACACTTCACTGGTGGGTTCCTGGTATCATCTTTGTGCATAGAACAGTGAGCTCCTTTCCATCTTTGCTCACACACAGCCTGAGCAAAGATGGGAAATTATAGAGATCGAGAATTTGGTTTTAGAAGTTTTCCTCATAAAAATAAGTTATGCAGCCACGGCTCTGTAGACCTTGAATACCTTTGAGTTGTATGTCAGAAAAGTAAACTTCTGTTCAAATAAAAGCTAGTCATGTTGTCACCAGGCAAACCCCCTCTCAAATCTGCCAAAACAATCCCCCTTGCTAACCAGCGTCCTGTTCCACACTAGACGTCCACCTGCCAGCCCTGCAGACATCCTGGGCTGCTGTGTGAAGCCAGATGCAGAATGGAACTGGGCCAAGCCGGTTTCAGCTATAAAGTATGCCACGTGGGCCTGCTATTCACCCCAGTCTCATCACCACCCCATTGTGACACACGGCCCTGATCAAATTCCTGCCCACCAGTGCTATCTCCGGTCTGCTTCTGACCTCGGGTAACGTAGGTCCAAATAAGACCGAATGAGGATGACCCCTCATCTCTGGGACAGACCCATCCCCCTCCCCCAAAAGTCAAGCATAATCCTCCTACTCCTTAACTAAAATCCACTCCTTTCGTCCCTTACTATTAAAAGAACCCTCATCCTTTGTTCGGGGAAAAGCTGATCTGAGATTTATTTCTCCCAGCTTCTCCTTATTCTCTGGCCATAAAATCATCTTTCTTTCACTGCATAATTGACTCTTGATTCATCATTAGTCCCAGAACCCAGTTTGGTGGCAAAGCCAGGCATGGTGGTGCACGTCTGTAATCCCAGTACTTGGGAGGCTGAGACAGGAGGATCCCAGGTTCAAGCCCAGCCTCCACAATTTAGCCACACCCTCAGCAACTTAGTGAGATCGTGTTTTCAAAATAATAATTTAAAAAAGAGTTCCAGGGGTATAGCTCAGAGGTAGGATGCCCCTGGGTTCAATCCTTAGTACCTAAAAAGCGAAATGGTGGTTAAGACTGGTGAGTGAGATCCAAATGAGACCTGTGTTGATGAAGCTTCACCCAGGCGTTCAGGGCTTTGATCATGGAGTGTGGTTATGTAAGATGTTGAGATGGGAGAGCTGGGGAAGGGGCCAGGGGAACTCCCCCTGCTATTTCTGCAGTGTCTCATGAGTCTCAAGTTATTTCAGGAAAATCATGTTTCAAAGCAAAGCAGTGATTGTAGAGTTTGCATGCAGATAGCATAAAGACGTGATTAAGAGGGGAAGCTGGGATTTCATCTGGCAGGGGGTGTGGGATCACCGGATATGAACTCAATCAAAGCCAAAATCATGTGCTCTTAACCTTAGAGATGGCTGTGGTGCCCATGGATGGGCACAAGAACGTGTATCTGTGCGGGTATTCCCAGAAGTGTTGTATTTGATCAGGACTACCAAAAACAACTCTTAAAAAAAAAAAACAGCCACCAACAAAAATAATAATACCTAGTTAGATAGATGGGAAGATGGATGAACGTATACCAAGCCAGGAGAGAAAGCCCCTCTTCTCGGGTTTTCATTAACTAAGGGTTCTTTGTAACAGTGTCGCAGAGTCTTCTAGAAGGGAATCAGCTGTCAGTCACTGGTGACATGACACAGCAGGGCCCAGCCTTCTGGAACTCACCAGCGGTGATCCCGGATCAGCGAGCACTTGGTCTGAGGCATTCCCTGTCCATGGCAGCATCTCACGGAGCTCCTAGGAGGACATGCCAGTTTACTCCAGGATAATGCATTGCTCTCCAGGAGAGAATAGATGGGTCCCTCTTGCCCTGCACACCCCTCCCTGCTCACCAGCTCCAAGGGAGAGAGGAGAAAGCGAAGGAGGGAGGAGCGAAGGTGGAGAGAGGCCCAGGAAACGCCAGAGTGCAATGGAGCTGTGCGGTCGGATGGGACCTGGATATGCAGCTTCTGAGACCCTCTGGATGGTACAGATCCCTCCAGGCCTGAACGTGCACCCGGTCAGGGTGGAGGAGGTAATGCCAGCCAATGAAACGTTTAGCTTTAGGGATGCAATCACAGGTAATTTTTGCTTTGGATTTCTACAATTTTTATTTAGGCTCTTCAATAATGAATTTTCAAAGGAAATAAGCCAGGCAATGGACCTCGACCATGGTTTTAATTTAAGGTATTTCATGCTTTGAGGCAGTTGTTTTGATGTGTTGTGTTGTGTTTCTGTGGTCCTGGGGATTGAACCCAGGGGCATCCTACCTCTGAGCCACACCCCCAGCGCTTTTCATGTTTTGTTTTGCAACAGGGTCTTACTAGATTGCTGACAGTCTCGCTAAGTTGCTGAGGCTGGTCCCAAACCTGTGATCCTCCTATATCAGCTTCCCAAGTGCTGGGATTACAGGCGTGTGCCACCACACCAGGTCTTTGCAGCAGATTTTAAAATACCAGGTCACCCAACAAATTCTAAGTGGCTACTTAGCTTAGGAAAACTGTGAGTGTGGCTTGTTTGCCTGGTCACCACAGACATGCTTCTCATTTGTAGGACTCTAGGAAGGAAACCCAGAAACACACCAAGAAGTACAAGCCAAAGGCCTTGGTTTTCTAGGGAAGGAAGATTTTCTTGGTTTTCCTAGGGAAGTAAGATTGCTCTTCCCTCCCCTATGGGGTTCTGGTGAAAATTCAGCAGGATCCTGCATGCAAAGTGCCCACCCAGGAAGGCTCAGGCTCAGCAAGTCAGAGCTATTGATGTGCTAATGGAGCCATGTCTCTTGCCTGTGATCTCTGGAAGCTTCCATGACAATTAGGAAGGAAGGAGAAAGAAGGCCACCACCTGCCCATAAGACATCTTCAGCCAGGTGAAAAAAAGGCAGGAGAGGGATTAGTGAGCAGAATGCATCCTGGATCTGACCCTGGGTCAACTTTCTGTTGTCAAAGTAGAGGGAGAGCTGCCGCTCAGAGAAAGGAAGGTTTAGCCAGTTTGGAAACCATCAATTTTTTTTGTTTATTTTATTAAATGTAGCCAGTATTAAAAAAAAAAAAGCCGGGTGTGGTGGTACACGCTTGTAATCCCAGTACTTGGGAGGCTGAGACCAGAGGATCAAGGTTCACAGCCAGCCTCAGCTATTTAGTGAGGCCCTCCGCAACTTAGTGAGACCCTGTTTCAAAATAAAGAATAAAAAGTAGGGCTGGGGTGTAGCTCAGTGGTAAAATACCCCTGGGTTCAATCCCCCGTACCTCCAAAAATATACAAAAACAAAAAACAAAACAAAAAAACCCAGGCACATGCAGAATAATCTATGACCAACTATCTGGGCACTCTGTGGCCCAGTCAAGACAGAAAGCTTAAACATCAGACATGACACCTTTTAGAATCCTCATGCAGGGAAAAATTGGGTGTGAGTCTCTAGCTCCTCCATTGGGCGATAGGGCTGCATGTGCTTTATCTCCTCGGCTCGCTTATTCCAGGGTGAGAGAGACCCTCTCCAGTCCAACTCAGAGAGTTGTTTTTCAGTTTTTTATCCCCTCCAGGTTCTTTTTTTATAAATTTATTTATTTATTTATTATTTATTTATTTATTTATTTATTTATTTATTTATTTTTGCGGTACCGGGGATTGAACCCAGGGGCGTTCTACCTCCGAGCTACACCCCCGGCCCTATTTTTTATCCTTTATTTTGAAACAGGGTCTCACTAAGTTGCAGAGGGCCTCACTAAGTAGCTGAGGCTGGCCATGAACCCGGATCCTCCGGTCTCAGCCTCCCAAGTACTGGGATGACAAGCGACCGCCACCACACCTGGCTAGGCAACGGTTTTCAATAACAGAGAATCACACGGTGAGAAAATCCCTCTTCCTAATGCACTTCCCACATCCTAAGGACATACAGGAGGAGAAAGTGCCACTCTGGTGACACTAGTCCGGCTTTGCCACCTCTCCCTTTTCACAGAGAGGCCCCGCGCCGTTGGCAGGAGGCATCATCTACCTACCTAGAATTACAATGTTCTCTTTCTTTGTGTCTATTTTCATACTCGCCTGCTCATTATACCGGCAAAGCTGGTTTCTGACTTACAAATGAAATGTAAAATTTTCCTATTTAAAATAAATGTACTTCATTTGGACGCACGGCCATTCCAACAAGGTACGAGTGGCAAGTGCGCGTGGCGAGAGGCGCGAAGGTGAGCGGGAGGGACTGCAGTTCGGGAGCACGGGTGGTGGGTGGTCAGGCATTCATGGAGCGGGAAGCTGCCACTTCAAGGGGCAGGTGTGTGATGTGAGTGGGACAGGGAGGCTCTGCAGGTGGAGCGGGTGGAGGAGGGCTTGCAGAAGCCCTCCAGCAGCGTGTTCCCTGACAAAACCATCCGCAGAGGCACTCGTGTGTTCAAAACCAAGCATGGGTGGCCCCTTACCTTAGCACCCAGCTTGGCACTGGCCGCAGCTGTGCTCATGGACAGAGCTGGCATCCGGTCCTCCGCAGCTGACCAAGTCTGTGGGACACAGGGAAAGAAACAAGGCAGAGACGGACATTACAGGTGGCAGTCAGGAAACCGGAAGGCAAGGAATGACATTTGCCCCAATCCTGTACTAACAATGTCGTCGCAGAGAAAAGCCGAGGCTGTGAAGAAGACATTAACCCCCATAAGCCTGGGGACGTATCTGGGGAGGATGGTGTCTGTCTTTGGAATGTGCTGGTTGGGAGAGTGAGTTGTCCATGGCCCAGACTTTCATATCAAGTGATAGCGAAGGGCTCTTCCTTTTCGGAGGACCATGGCAACAGTGCTCAGGGTCTTTGCTGTTGTACTCTACCCTATTATTGTCACATCCCTTCCTCGTTCAACAAATACAGCCGCCAAGGGACTCCAATGCGGATGGGCACGGGACTTCTGCTGGGCCCCTGCTCACTAGCATCTCCGCACGCAGGGAAGGCATCTACCCAATCCAGCAGATCACCTCGACCAGGTGGCGTCCCTGTGGCTTAGCAGAATGTGGCAACGTGGGCAGAACCCATCGTGGCATCTTGGATGGAGTCTTCCTCAGACCATAGAGTGCCCCTGGTGAGGGGGGTGGCCACCAGGTATGATCCCATAAGATGGACAGACAGGTGAGCATGTACACCTGGAGATGGCCTTATTGACCAATGGCTAGAAAGACACGATGAGCAACTACTGCTAATAATACTAATATTGACTGCCATTGTTTATCACACGCTTATCAATGCCCTGTCCTGTGCGAAGGACTTGACATGTGTTGTTTGATTAAATTGTCCAATAAACCCAAGAGAGAGAAAAGAGACAGAACATTATTAACCTCTCTTTCTTTTTCTTTTCTTTTCTTTTTTCTTTCTTTATTTATTGTGTGTGTGTGTGTGTGTGTGTATGTGTGTGTGTGTGTGTGTGTGTGTGTATTACTAGGGATGGAACCCAGGGGCATTCTACCTCCAAGCTACACCCCCAGCCCTCTCTTACTCCTTTTTTTTATTTTGAAACAGGGTCTCACTAACTTGCAGAAGGCCTCACTAAGTTGCTGCAGCTGGCCCTGAATCTGCGATCCTCTTGTCTCAGCCTCCCAAGTACTGGGATGACAGGCGTGCACCACCACACACAGCTTAACCTCACTTTATATGTGGAATTCAAAGATCAACCAGATTATGTAATTAATATTTCATATATTTAGAATCTAAACCCAGTTTGGTTGGATCCTATTTCTCCTAAAGATACTGCAGTAGGAGTGGAGGAGTGTCCCAGGCTATGAGTGGGAACCCGGGGCGGGGGGGGGGGGATATTCTCGAAGATAATAGTGGCTCCTTGCCCTGGGCAAGGTCCTACTGTCCCGCTAACACAACTGGTCCTTGGCCAGTGCCATCTTGTCACCAGGCCCCCTATCCTCCTGGTCTCAGACCCATGATGACCAAGGCCCCTTTCCACCCACTCTGCTTCTGTTGTGGCTTCCTCTTTTGTAAAAGACAACCAGAAAGCTGGCAACCAGAAAGGCACCAGGACACCTCCATGCCTCCACCATCTTGGCTACAACATCAGCCAGTGCCAGGAAGCGTAGCTTTCCTGCTGGGAGAAGGCCAACGGCCTCCACTCCATTCCAAGGAGGCTGAGACACAGCCCCTGGACCCAAGAGTTACCTCTGTCTTCCTCCGCCTGCGCCTCAGAGCCAGTGGAACTGCCGAGGGCCAGGGATTCTGTCACACAAAGACTGCTGTTTATGAAGGTGACTCCCAGAGGGTCAGGCTATGATAGGCACTTTTATGGGGACTGTCCTCTTTTATCTGTGATTTATCTGTAGGGGTGACTCCACCATCCCAGTTCAAGATGAGCATCTGTGATTAAATGTCTTGCTCACTCGGATGAGGCTGAGAAGAGGCAAAGGCAGAAATAGAGCCCAGGTAATGTCCCTGCAAGACCAGGAGTGTCCTTCTTGGCCTCTCTGATGGAAGAGGAAGGAGGATCGAGTTCTGCCCCACCACCCTGGCCACAGCCAGGAAGCCAGTTCAGATTCATTTACCAGGAAGCATGGTGCATTTCCACGGAGAGAACCTCTACTTGCTAACATCATTTCCCCGAAGCAGGGTTTCTCAGCCCAGCACGGTTGGCACCGGGCCAGACACTTCTAGCACGGGCTCTGTGTGCGAGGATGTCTAGCAGCACCCACAAGAGGCCAGAAGCACCCCCTCATTGTGACAATCAAAAGCATCTCCGGGCATTGGCAAGTGTCCCCTAGGGGGCGAAATTGCCTGTGGTCGAGAACCACTCATGTAAAACATAAATTCATTTGGCAAGGTTGGATAACGTTTGCTGAATTTCTCTATTCTTATTTGCTATTCAAGCTTAAAAATAAAAGTGAAGAAACAAGAAGGTGTACAATGGGTTAAAAATGTGCAGTATGTACATGCGGTCTTCACACCATTACCACAAAACACAAGATGTCAGACCCACTACCTGGGCTGAGATGGCTTTGCTCTCCGTGTTGGACATGATCAGGGTCTGGTGGCCATCATCCGGTGGGATAAAGCCCCCGCGACTCCTGGGCTCGCACACGCAGCAGCCTCGCAGGAAGATGAGCAAAGCTGTAGAGACCAGACAGAGGGAGGATGGAGCAGGCGCCATGCCAGAGGTCAAGGGTCAGGGTCTGTCCGCATCACTCAACCAGGAACTGACCGGCCACAGTGCATCTTAGTCATCTCTGTGGCTCCAGGCTTTAACACAGGTTGGGGCACAAGTAGGAATCAGATAACTATTTATTGAATTCGCGGATTAATCCTACCTTACCAGGAATGACTCATTGATTTCATGGGAAAATGAGTTTCTTTATTAGCTTTGGCCAAACCCAGGGACCCAGACATCTGCGTAAGGCTATCCCCGTGGTTATCTCAAACCTAGTGCCACCCTCAGGCTGAATTCCTCTGTGGGTTCATTACTGAGATTGCTGCCTATTGAGTAGAAGCAGCTTTCTCCAGCCAACCAGCACATCTGGCAGCCTTCGACTGAGTAAACTCGAGGTCATTCTCAAAGGCATCCTCCCATGCTGCCTTCATCTACCTCCCTCCCCTGTGGACTCCAGACCCCTGGGCTCCAGCCTGGGGAGAAGCGCCACATTCCCAGGATGTGCCCACAGGCTGCTGACCTGCCAGAGCCACCAGTGTGGCACAGACAGAGAACAGGGCCCCCACCAGGAGCCCAGCTCCTGCCTCTGCGTGCTCCAGGCACATGGATCCCCCGGAGCAGGGACAGATCCTCACGTGCACCGTCTGCTTCTGGGAAAGCCCCTGTCTGTCTCCAATGAAGAGTGGCACCAAGTAGTTACCAGGCGGGAGGCTTCGAGGCATGAGCAGTTCAGCCGAGCTACCTGCAAAGGGCAAAGGACTCACTCACCAGCTGCCCACCTAGAACATACGTCCTCAGCGCCCTCCACCGGTCAACCGCAAAGTCAGGGGACCGGTCCCCACGGCCACCCTCGCTGGACACCAACTGCGAGTTCAAGTGTTCCTAACACTGCCCTCAGGTGTGACGATTCTCTAGAAGATCTCACAGAACCCACTGCAAGCTTTGTATTGATGGTTACTGCTTACTACAGGGAAAGGACTTGGATTAAAATCCAGCCAGAAGAGACAAGCACAGGGCAGGGTCCAGAAAAGGACCGAACTCGGAGCTTCCAGTGGTGCTGTTCCTAGGAAGCCTGGACAGCATTGAGTGATGCACACTTGGAATGTCGTCCTCCAGGGACCCTCAGCCAAGCCTGGATCCCCATCGTCCTAACTGGGGCTCAGTCAATGAACCTGGCCAGCCTCCCATGGGACTAACTCCAATCTTTTGCCTCTCCAGGGTTGACTGTTACTGTGTGACCCAATGTCCCCATAAACCACATTGCTCCTATCTGGCTCAGCCCAAGGCCTCCCAGGTAAACTAAGGCACTTACATCAGCCATGACTTCCCAAGGGTTTAAAGAGTCTCTCCTGGAAAGCCAGGGCAAAGACTAGACATCTCCTGAGGCAAAGTGAAGGGCTTTACTGTGCACTCTGGCTCCAGGAGCATGTGATTTCACCTAAGAGCATGCTGCCCCCGCCGGGCCCCGCTGACAGAAACACAGGATGCTGGCCATGGATATCGGTGGCCTTCAACCAGCTCAACAGCAGAGGCTCCTTTGCTAACAGCACCCCAGTTTTCCATGGGGAAGCCCATAGTTTTTGAACTCTTAGCCCACATGGATCAAGGGAGCCAAGCCCTGATCCTACCAAGGTTCAGATGTGACTCAGACCAGCCAACCTACATGTCTGCCCCCCTCCTGCCTTCCGCCCTCTGCCACTCTAACAGTGAGGCCCGTGGTCCAAGCCACAGCAGTCAGGCCGCCACCCCAAAAAAGCAAGCCTAGTGGAGGGGCAGAGGCAAGGTGTGGGCAGGCAGCTCCGGAGGACCACCTGGGCTGGCTCTGCCAGAACACAGCTTGCCCGGCTCGTCCAGCATCAGCCAACGTGTTCTCTTTTTGCCTAAGTCCATTTGAATTGGGTTTCTGCCATTTTCGACCTTTTATCCCTGACCTGTATAAACACTCACTCTGAATTTCCCCCAATGTCCACCCGTCTTCTGCATTTCCCCAGGCAGCATCCAATTCAAATGTAAAGGGGTCCGAGTAGGGCTCCAGGTCTCCATCCTCTGCCTCCAGGAGAAGGGGCTGGCTCACTGCAGACTCACAGACCTCCAGGTAGCGGGAATGGGGCCGGAGTGTGGGTACGTTGTCATTGATGTCAGACAGGAACAGCAGCAGAGTCCCTGTGCCAGTCTGCGGCGGGAGGCCTGTAGGGAAGGGAATCCCGGGCAAGGTAGTATAATGAAAGGATCATTCCCCTGCACATTGAACCAGGAAAATGAGCACTCTCGACCTCTGCAGGAAGAACTGGTCCGCTGGAATATTAGAAGCATTTCTCTTTCAACGTCATGGGCTCTACAGGCGGACACTGGATCTGTTTTCTGGCTTTTGTGAAAACTCAGACTACCTGGATAAGTTTAGACAACCCTTGTCATCTCAAATTATTTGTAAATAAGGTAGAACATGGACTCATTAAATGAATCTGCCAATCATACCACGTGTTGGGGGATGGGCGTGAAAGGGGTGACTATAAATGGGGGTGACTGTTGGAAGCTTTTTTAGTCATCAACTCTAAAGTCACCTCAATCCGGCTTGGAAGGGGCACAAACTACCCATCCAAGGACCAAATGGGATCGATAAGCGGGGACCCAACATCTTCCTTGCTTACCCTTTCCTTCCCTGATTCATCTGTGACTACCTTGATGTTTTTCCCTGACTCACCCCATGGCTGCTTTGCTGTTTCCTGTGATTAATCATTTCTTACAATGTTTTGGTTAAAACACTCAATAAAAGAAAGACACTGGTGGAAGGAGATCTAGGAGACCTCTCTCTCCTCCCAGCCTCCTCAGCTGACATTTTTCTCTAATAATAATAATTTTCTCTAAAAATCATTCTGTCTCTGCTGTTGTTCATGCAAGAGACTTCTAATCAATCAGTCAACATCATCCGTGACAGGTGACTATAAAGGGCAGCCTGGCGATCCCCGTGTGGATGAACTGCTCTTTCCCAGCTGTGTCCACACCACTATCCAGGTTGTGACTTTGTTCTACGGTTTTGCAAGGTGGTACACTGGAGGAAACTGGGCAGAGAGTCCTCGGGATCCACTCTACTATTGAACACTGCATGAGAACCTCTAGTTATTTAAAAATAATTTTCCGCCGGGCGTGGTGGCACACGCTTGTAATCCCAGTACTTGGGAGGCTGAGACAGGAGGATCACATGTTCACGGCCAGCCTCAGCTACTTAGGCCCTCCGCAACTTAGTGAGACCATGTTCCAAAATAAAGAATAAAAAATAGGGCTGGGGGTGTAGCTCGGAAGTAGATTGCCCCTGGGTTCAATCCCCAGTACTGCAAAAAACAAAAACAAATCAAAAATAATTTTCTCTAATTAAAAATAAATGTCGATCATGAAACCATCCGTAAGAGAATCATGGAACCCCAAAACACTGACCCAGTTCCTCTCCTCCTGGCTGAATACTGATTAGGAGTGTGCTTCATGTCTTCATAACCAACATTTTACTAGATAATTATAGAGGTGAAAGAGGCAGTCACATGTCACTTGGAGTCTGGGTTTTAGTTCACAGACTTTCCTAAAGACAACGCTTAAAGTTATTTGAAAATAATTTTTTTCTTATTCAACTTTATGTTTTGATGCATTTAGAAATCCAGCCTTAGGAGATTGCAGAAAAATGTGCTAAAAATGCGTTCATAAAACTACCTCTCCTGGTTTATGACAAGTGTGTCCCATACAGTCACATTTGCCTGAGCGTGCACGCCATTCCAAGTACAGGAAGCTGGGCTAAATATTTATCACGCGTCATTGGCTTTGACAAAGAGCTACAGAGTTATCTTATGAAAAATGTGGGTTTGATTGTCCCTTCCTGGCTGGTTTAATTGTCTCTTCTGAATTAATTCTGTCCCTCTTTCAATAGTATCGGTCCCCAGTTTGCCATTTCAACAATTGTTATCAAAAATAATCACCAGTGTGGATGCAAAGCGATAACAAGGTTTATTTCATAATTTTCTCTGTTGTACTGAAAACCTCTCCCTCAGGAAGCAAGAATGAGCACTTATTTTTTCCAGTTCTGGGTAAACACTCACCGCTGTCAACGGCATGGACGACGATGGTATAGAAACTGTCATTTACATGAGGGGACTCCCGGTCCACTTGCTTGCTGGTGGTGACCACTCCCGAGTTTTCATCCACGCTGACCCAATTTGCCGGATCATGGACCAGTTTATATCTGGTTGAAGGAAACATGCACCCAATTTTTAAAATTAAAATGTTACCTCAAATGGCACATCAAAATATGTCCTAGAAACGTCATTCCTCTCTCAAGTGATGTGGGAATTCTAAGAGCAATGGAGATACAGGAGGGTTTGCAAATTTGACGAAGCCCACTGGTGTGCTGCCGTCTGCTGCCAGGCCGGCTGCCCCTTCTGCTGGGCTGACCCTGACTGTCTGCCTGGGGAAACGAGTTGTCCTGGAGCAGACGCTCCAGCTGCCGGTGGGTGTCCACGGCTTCATGTTAAGGGCCAGCTTGCCCTGGTGACAGAAGCACAGGGTGCCACTGCCCTGGAGGATTCACACACAGTCATCCAGCCCATCACATGGTCTTCTATATCCTCTACACCTGTGGGAACCTGGCACTATTGCAGGAGGTGGGCATGCTGAGTGCACCAGGATTTCTGAGAGCCATCCACCACCAGATGGCACCCACTGGAACCATGTCAGGTTGCCAACAGCTCGTGTCTCCAGAGGGACCCACAGCAGGAACCTCCTGTTCTCAAGCAAACAGAGGAAGTACAGGCCCGAGAGGGGTGGAGAAGGGTAGTTTCTCCTTATGCTTTTTCTCATCTGGGAAAATGCTTTGGAAAGGGTCAACTACTATCCCTTGCTGATACTCGATGGGTCGCAGTTTTTAAAGGGATGAAGCTTTTCCAAGCATTCTTTCTCCTCTTAGGGACAGCTCCAGAAACTACTGTGGTGGTTTTGCAATGTTTACAAACCAGGCATAGAAACTTAGCGTGCATCTGCAGATAATCCCAGGCCAAAAGACGGGCCTCTGAGCCAGACTGGGTGTGAAAGGTAACTATGACGCATGCAGATGGAGGAGAACAAAACTAAACAAAACCTGCTCGCCCGCTCTTCCCTCCACCTGGTGCAAAAGTCACTCAACCAGCACCTCGGAAAAGCAAAGCCTGATGTTGCAGGCCTTGTTAGTCATCAGCTTTGAGGTCACCTCGGTCCAGCTCTGGAGGGGCACAAACTGCCCACCAAGGTGGAGATTTCTGCACGCAGACAAATCACCAAGCACCATGAGACTGATAAGCAAAGCCCCTGACAACTTCCCTGTTTACTCTTTCCTTCCCTGATTCATCTGTGACTACCTTGATGTTTTTCCCTGACTCACCCATGACTACTTTGCTATCTCCTATGATTAATTATTTTTACAATGTCTTGGTTATAACTCTCAATAAAAGTGGGACACCGATGGAAGGAAGGTGAGAGAGAAGAGATATCTCTTCTCCTCCCCGGCCTCCTCAGATCTTGTCATGTTCCGTTGTCATTCATGTAAGAGATTTCTAATGAATCAATCAACATCAACACCATCTGCATTAAATGGTGCCGCTACAGTCTGAGGCTAAAGTGAATGGACTGTTCAGTTCTTGAGTTTAGCACAACCCATTTATTGAGATCCACTGACGAGGCGACCATCCTCAGGAGACAAGGCAGCAGCACTGAAGAAGACCCAGGCTCTGCATCAGCAGTTCCCAAAGGGAGATGAGATCTCCAGACAGCAGCAGGAGCATCACCTGGAACTTACTAGAAGTGCCAATCTCAGATCTCTAAATCAGAAATCCTACGAGTGGGGCCCCAAAATTTGCACTCAGCAAGCCCTCCAGAAATTCCGAGACACATGTTGTTTTACGGACACTGATAAAGAGCTGTGCTAACTCACATGCGTCAACATGGCTCTTAGGAGTCTGCGAGCTCTTGGTTAGCTGCTCACGATTTGAGATCAAATGTTGAGAGACTCTGAGAGTCATTGGTATTGCTGTGTTCCTCTGGTAGATGATAATTTTTCTAGTAATTCATTTTTATTATAGGATGCAAAATTATCACTCCATAATGTATTGGACAGTGTTTGGAAAGTCTGGCCTTTCCAAATGGGTACGTTGAGAAGTGTGGCTCTATGGAGGAATCTCAAACTCCGGGAGGGGGCAGGTGCCAGAGTGACATGGGTGTGACAGGGTCTGGGCCAACAACTGAGCGTGGCTTTGAGAAGGGACAAGATGTAGGACTTCCACTCTGCCCCAGATGTTCATAGCCCCCCGGAACACAGGCTGGGTGCCGAATCTTCCCATTTTTTTCCAAGAGCATCCAGAACATTCAAGTTTTGAACATAGTTTCTTGACTTTTGAAGACTGGCAACTTTACTTTTAAAAACAAAACACGAAGTACCCCAAGTATCCAGGGATAGATGGATAGATGGATAGATGGATCAACAAAAAATGTGTTAAATACATACTGTGTACATGCATTCAGCCCTACAAAGGAAGGAAACTCTGGTACATGCTAACCAGGGATGAACTTTGAAGACATTATACTATGTGAAATACGCTGATCACTGAAAGACAAATGCTATGCGATTCCACTTACAGAAGAGTTGTCAGACTCATAGACACAAAGTAGAATGGTAGTTTCCAGGGGTCTGCAGAATGGGGAAATGGAGAGTTTTTTGTTGTTTGTTTGTTTGTTTGTTTGTTTGTTGTGGTACTGGGGCATTCTACCTCTGAGCTACACCCCCAGTCCTATTTTATTTTTTGTTTTGAAACAGGGTCTCATTACATTGAAAAGGGCCTTGCTAAGTTACTGAGGCTGGCCATGAACCTGTGATCCTCCTGTGTCAGCCTCCCAAGTACTAGGATTACAGGCATGTGCCGCCACGCCCTGTGGGGAGTTAGTTTTTAATGGGGACAGAGCTTTGGTTTAGGAAGATGAAAGAAACTCTGGAGGGGGGTGGTGACATTACACTGACCTGCACACTTAACGATAGGTAAATAGCAAATCTTTTGCATATCTTACGAGAATTCAAAATAAAAAAAATTTAAAAAACCCTACTTCTGTTGTCCAGAAGCAACTTACAACCTCCAGTAAGGAGGGACATGTAAATGCACAACTATTTATGTTCATATACAAAGGACTATAAAAATGCAAAGCGAAATGAGCAGGTGAGGCTTCCAGGTGGATAAAGGAGACTGCGGAATGAGGGATTCCGTTAACCTAGCCGTGGGCCTTTGCCAGGTGGCTTCCCCTATGTTCATCATGGAGACCGAATCAACCCAAGGAACATGTCAAAGGAGCTAGTTGGCTAGCAGGAGTACGCATCGCGCGAGGCCAGCCCCACCGAGCCTGCCATCCTTCCCGTCCCTGCCTTCCCACCTCATCTGGCTCGCAGGACTGTCTGCATCCGTGGCACTGAACGTTCCTAAGTGGATTCCAGGCCTGGTGCCATCCTGCTGGCTGACGATGAAGCTCCCGGGGTGAAAGACAGGTGGGTCATTGATGTCCAACACCTGCAGGCTCACAGTGGCGCTGGCCGCCGCCCCCCTCGGCCGCTGGAGCCGGCCCCCCTCGCAGGAGAAGAGCTGCTCTTGGTTCTCCACGGCCATGACCAGGCTGTGAGCTGCTTGCGTTTCATAATCCAAAGGCTGCAAAGCGCAGAGAGAGGATTGTGTCAGCACCTGCACCGCGTCATCCTCGGGGACTCGAGAGCTCGTGCCTTTTGCGCTTCATTTATTATTGACATTGGCTTTGATAATGATCAAAAGGCAGTCTTGAGCTCATTTTCAAATCACTTATGGAGTTCTTTTTTTTTTTCTTTGCTCCTCTCCTGGTTGAAAAGAGCCACCATCTATCTATCTATCACAGGGTAATAAAAAATGCAACAAAAACCAAAACTTAGTGAAACATTCATAGGACAACCACGCGGTCAGGAAAATCAAGGAAATATAGATATTAATGATCATAGTTATTCAGGGTACAAAGTGACCGGTGACTTAAAAGGATTGAAAGGCTGGGGATATTTGGAAAATTCGATGGCAGGCCTGTGGCGCAGAGAGTGCCAGCCTTGCTGTGCCCAGTGTGGTCTATGGGCACCACCTGGGAGCTTGCTAAGGGGACAGGCAAATGTCAGGTTCCCCCAGGACCTCCTTTAGGGGACTTGCCTGCAACTGTACTAGAGAGCCTGGACATTCTGGGGTCTCACTGAGAGCAACAAAGATGAGAGGCACTGGAGGAGGCTGCCCCAGTCAGAACCCCAACTCTACTACCCTTGAGTTATGTGGTTTTGTGCCAAGGTACACACCTCTCTGGGCTGTGTTTCCTTATAGTAAAATGTGATACTAATACTTATCTCCAGGGACAACTTCTCCATTAGACAAGGTAGGCACAGTATCAAGGGTTCATCGTACTTTTAGAGGCCACACAAATGTCCCACATTCTTTTAAACTTTTCAAGTTAAAAATGTTTAAAATTTAGAAGAAACCAAAAGAGAACTTGAAGGTTGAAGAAACATTTTCATTTTTTTCACATCGAAAAATAATAAAATTTCATATTGGAAAAAATAAAAATTTTAGGGCCTAGGTAAATATATTAAATTTGCCCAAAGCAAAAATATCAAGTATTTAGTCATAGCAAAACTAACGTTTAACCCAGATGCAATGGCGCACACCTGTAATCCCAGTACTTGGGAGGCTGAGACAAAGGGATCGCAGGTTCACGGCCAGCTTTAGCAATTTAGTGAGTCCCTCAGCAACTCAGTGAGACCCTGTTTTAAAATAAAAAAATAAAATAGGGCTGGGGGTGTAGCTCAGAGGTAGAATGCCTCTGGGTTCAATCCCCAGCACCACAAAAATAAATAAATAAATAAAAAATAATGTTTCTCTTTTCTTTTTTCTTTTTTGCTTTTCTTGGTGCATTATAGTCTCATATCACAATGAAAATCAAGTTGACCCTAACATACGTGCACACAGCACTTGGTCCACCCCCCACTTCCCCTCCCCCCCAAAACAGAGTACTGAGATTGATGTTGGTATATCCTCGTGTGTACACATGGTCAATGGTAGTAATTCCATTAAGGAACTTCATTCTTACCCTTCCCCTTCCCTGACTCCACTGAGGCTTCTCCCTATTGTCTGGAGGCCCTTTTGTATCCTCATTACTCCTTAGCTTGCACATAAAACTAATGTTTAATATTGGTATTACTTTGGCAGGAGGTGCCCTTGGCCCGGAGACAGGGCCCTGTGTTGCTCACAGTGAGACGTGGCACCTGGCATGCTCAGCCTACAGTACACACCCACCTGGCACCAGCAGCTCCTAGGTCCTCGATATTCATTCTACAGAGAGGAGCCTCGGGGTCTGCAACCCCCTGGTCGGTGTGGCCTGGTTATAGCCTTACCTTGATCACACTTAAAATCCCTTCATTGGTCTCAGGGTCAGTCAAGATGTCAAAATGCCCCTCGGCGTTGCCCTCCAGTATGTTGAACTGCACCCTCCACGCTGCTGTAAATGGGGAGTCTCGGTCTTGAACCAGGAGGCGCAAGAAGCCCAGGCTGACGCGGCCTTCGGGAATCTGAATCTTATACTGAAAGAGGCAAGCATGATTCCCGTGTCGTGGAGACAGAAATGGGATTGAAAACAAAGAAGGAAGGGAGGCAGGGAAGGAAGAAGGAGAGAGAGACGACGCAGTTCCTCAGCGCACCTGGATACGTCCCTCGCTATTGAACTTGACCCAGACGCATGGGGAATTCTGCCTATATCCACAGAAGGAGCCTTGGTAAGGAACCTCTGGCCCCTCCCACCTGGGGTTTGTTGTCTCTGGCTGCATAATTGTTGCAGCGCTCTTAAACGCAACTCAGTACGCTATTTTGCTAAGAATTTGTAAAATAATGACACCCATCCTAGTTTATGCATGTTAACAATCCTACTACTCCCAAAATAGGACACTTGTGGTTATTTAGATCAAGGCAATTCTTTTTTTGTAGCACATGTAGATCTTTAAAATAGCTTGTTATTCAGTATGCTCGGTGACATTGTCTCTAGACAAAACAGTGGTATGTGTTCTCCAGGATGGCTTTGAAGAACACAGCTTCTTACCAAGCCAGGGAAAGATTTGTGAGATGAGGTGCAATTCTAATATTATTTTGCAGTGTTTATGTACTTCTTGGTCAGGTGCTTTTATTTGAAAACATTTCATTTGGATTGGTATAACTTTAATTTGTGTGTGTGTACGCAGTACTCGGGATTGAACCCAGGGGCATTCTACCTCCGAGCTACACCCCCAGCTCTATTTTTTTTTATTTTGAAACAGGGTCTCCCTAAGCTGCAGAGGGCCTCACTAAGTTGCTGAGGCTGGCCTCGAACTTGTGATCCTCTTGTCTCAGCCTTCCAAGTACTGGGATGCCAGGCATGAACCACCACGCCAGGCTTAATTTTTTCCCTAAATGACCCCTTTTTAAAATAATTGTTCATACCATGTATGCAACAATAGCTATTAGCGACCAGATTTTCTTTTAGATACTATCCAAAAAAAAAAAAAAAAACCTTGTCCACAAGGAGCTAACAAGTGAGTGTGTGCAGGGGGATTTAGATAGTGAATAAATCAAATTAATGAATTAAATTAGACACTATGAAAAAGAAGAATGGACAAAAGAGCTAGAAGGTATCCAGGAAAGGGGTGGGCAGGCTTTATGTGGGTATTCAAGAAAGCCTCACTGACAGAGGTGGGGGGAAAGAGAGAAGTAGAATGATTATTTTTAAAAATGTTCATGGAATAGTAAACCTTTTACAAAAGTGGGAACAGATCCTGCGTGACTTATTTTTACCTCTTAGCAATGTTGGGTAACTTAAGGGGCGCAGTATTTCCAAACTAGTCCTACAGTGCTTTCCAATGATTTCTTAGAGCTGGGGAATCCTATGGCCTGTGAAACCCTACATGGAATCCCAGTGCGTAAACCAGGCACGCTGAGGGAGGCGAGGGCAGAATTGATCTGCACACCTTGCCCTCTAGATTCCTGACCACTGCATGTGACCCTCAGGCCCTGAGTTCTCCACCAGAGGCAATTATGTCCCCTGGGGGGACATTTGAAAATATTATCAGGAATTTGGGGGTGCCATGTTTGGGGGGAAGGGAATCCCACTAGCATATAGGGGTAGAGGCCAGGGGTGCTGAGGAACATTCTACAGTGAACTGGACAGCCCCCACCACAACGGCTTTTCTACCCCAGAATGTCAGGAGTGTGGAGGTCAAGAGTCCCTGACTAGCCGGGCATGGTGGTGCGCGCTTGTAATTCCAGTACTTTGGGAGGCAGAGACCGGAGGATCCGGGTTCGTGGCCAGCCTCAGCTCTCTCTCTCTCTCTCCCTGTCTCTCCCTCTCTCTCTCTCTCTTCCTGTCTCTCTCTCTCTCTCTCTACTTAGTGAGGCCCTCCGCAACTTCGTGAGACCCAGTTTCAAAATAAAGTATAAAAAAATAGGGCCGGGGGTGTAGCGTGGAGGTAGAACGCCCCTGGGTTCAATCCCCGGTACCACACACAAAAAAAGAGGCCCTGACTTCAAGTTAACAGGAACTCCCTAGACCTCGATTTCCTCATCCACAAAATAGAAATCATGTGGCAGTTTCAACAATTAAAAATGAGCTGCTGCATGTAATGTTCTTAGCCCAGTTGCTTGCAAAAAAAAAAAAAATCTATCAAAAATGTAAGCTTAAACCAGGCCTGGTGGCACATGCTTGTAATCCCAGTACTTGGGAGGCTAAAACAGGAGACTCATAGTTTGGAGGCCAACCTCAGCAATTTAGCAAGATACTCAGGAACTTAGCAAGACTCTGTCTCAAAATAAAAAAATAAAAAAGGCTGGGGGTGTAGCTCAGAGGCAGAATACCCCTGGGTTCAATCCCCAGTACCCTCCCATACACACAAATGTAAGCTTATGCGGTTGCAGGAAAACTAGGTCCCCAAAGTCAGAAGTCAGAGGCCGGAGTTGGGAGCAGGTTTCTTTACTCACTAGTGAAGGCTCAGCAAGCAAAGCTTCGGGTCTGAGCCCCAATCACCGAACATACAAGCTCTTTTATGCATTTGGTCCCCTAATGTGGGGAGGAGGGTACACGTGAGGCGAGCGTTTCCTAGTGTAAGCATGATGACAGAAGCAACCAAGCAATTAATCATCCTAGTAATCATTCTATTGCTTCTCTTTTTATCACTGCTCTGTTTCTATCTGAGAGAGCCTGTGCTGGGAAGCCCTGAGCTGTCCAGGGAGACCCTGTTTTTGTTGATGTCTGAGGGAGACTGTGCTGTTTTATCTCCCGAACTGCCTGCTTGCTTCCATCTGAGGGGGGAACTGTGACGAACTTTATTCTTTTAATTTTGCTTTCAGCCAACAATAGTTTAAAGGACAAAGCCGGGGAGCCCGCCTCGATGCAACTGTTATGAAATGGTTCTCTAACACTGTGGCTTGGCTTCTTGCTTCCAGCTCAAATTATTTTGGAGACTTGCACAAATCATGGGTGGTAACCCAAGAAAAACTGAGGCGAAGACTCAGGGACTTCTTGGGTGTGACTTGGAATCAGGGCAGCCCAGGGCCTCACCTCGTCCTGGGGAAATGTGGGCTGGTGATTGTTGCCGTCTTGCACATGGACATGAACTGTGGCCGTGGACGACAGCGCTGGCTCTCCACAGTCCTGCGCTCTGATGAGCAGGGTGACTCGAGGAGCGGTCTAGGTGGGAGGATGAGCAAAGAGAGCCCATCAGGCACCGAAAGGGAAGCATTACTAAAGAAATACTCCATTTCAGCAACTTCCGCAGCAAAGCTAGCCCCAGAAGGCTCCCCCACTGCAGATGTAGACACCTAGTCTGGGACGCGATGATAGGCAACTTGTTTCGATTTTCTGAAAGAATAAAATCTATGAGACCTCATAATCCAAGCATCCCGAGAGCCGGACGTCCCCACTGATCCGATCAATCTGGAAGCCGCTTCCTTTCAGCGATGGAGTTTGAGAGACGAGGAAATAAAGAACTTGAGAATTGGGAGTGTTCTCCTGGTCCAAATCAACCGTTAACATCTGAAAAACAGGTGGACCTGGGAAAAATATGTTAAAATTGTTATAGTCCATATAAAATGCAAAGAAACAATTGAAAGAAAAATGAATGGTACCCATCTCTAGTTGATAGTATTAAAGATACTTTTGTTTTGTTTTGTGGTACTGGGGATTGAACCCAGGGGCATTCTACCTCCAAGCTACACCTCCAGCCCTGTTTTATTTATTTTGTTTTGTTTTGAAACAGGATCTCGCTAGGCTGCTGAGGCTGGCCTCGAACCTGCAATCCTCCTGTCTTGGTCTCCCAAGTAGTGGGATTAGAGGCATGCGCCACCACACCCGGCTAAAAGATGCTTTCTATTTCTACCTTCTCATTTCTTGGAGCTTTCCAACTTGTTTAAATATTATTTTGCAGGCTGAATAATGCATTTTTGTTATTATAAGAGGTATTCCATCTAGTAAGAGTAATTTGACTTTAAGGATTCACAGCATCTGTAATTCAGAGACTCGGGGTGTCAACTTGCTGCCATTCTACAGACGAGCAACTGGCGGGTGTCACTGCGCCCTGTCCTTCTCCCCTGCAGGAGCCTTTGAAGTTGGATTGGCATTTACATGCCAATCCTTCCAACTTGCACATCATTCCATCGCCACGACAAAGCGAGGCTTGCAGACCACAGAGCATTTGCTCTAAACCAGGACCTGCAACCCTTGAGATGCAACCCGAGAAGTCTCCCTAAGAGGACCGGAATCAAGCTCCCCATCAAAATCAAACAGGGCAGTTTTTACAGAGCAGAGAAGGAAGTCCTGCACTGCCGCCGGCCGCACACACCTGCAGCTTGGTTCTCTGGCACGCTGATGTTAAATTCCATCTCAGGAAACTGGGGTGCGTGATCATTCACATCGCTGACCCTGATGTTGAAAATCAAGGATTCATCCACAATGTTCCCTGTGGAGCGATCCACGACATCAAAATAAACCTAGGAAGCAGAGAACTGAATGAATGTTGCAGACCCATTGACCGGAGGGTGCTCATCAAAACCTGTTATCCTAATTATGGGTTTGCACTGTCTCCTCCACTGAACTGAAAGGTCCCGAGGGTAGGAATCTCATCGCTCTCGTGAACCCTGTAACCCCAGGACTGAGCATCTTGCTGGCACAGACCAGGTGCCAAATTAACACGGGGAGAACGAATCCATGCCCTGACTTGATGAAAAAATAAAATCACCAGTTCTTATCAGGTTCAAATCACAGTTTCTCCACCTGGTTGAGCACTGCAATTTGCTTACGAGCCTTGGTCATTACAACCTATCACTGCTGTCATGAGAAATGAAGACAGGACTGAATGCTGCTGAGACCTGTAGAGAGAAAACATAGGAAGATCTGGGGAAAGTGAACATTTGGAGGAACCAGCGCAGCCACCCACGCACGCGGGGCTCTTAATGGGTCACTGCGCCTGCTGCTGTACGTGAAAAAGAGCTGCTAACCCTGCTCTGACATGCTTGTGAGAAGTCCTTCCTTCCCCGAGGTTTCGATCAATTACTTATTTATTTATATATCTATTTATTTATCTATTTATTTATTTATTTATTCATCTATCCATTTATTTGTCTATTGGTACTGGGGATTGAACCCAGGGGCATTCTACCTCTGAGCTACACCCCAGCCCCTCTTTCTATTTTTATTTTGAAACAGGATCTCATTTAAACTCTTAAGAAATCTTTTTAAAGTAAAGCAAATTGAGCCCAAATAAACAGAAAGATGGAAGAAAGAAAGATCAGAGCAGATAGCAATGAGACGGAAAAGAGCAAAACCCTGAAGTCATGAAATAAGAAGCTGTTTGTTTGAAATCATCAATAAAATGGACATACCTCTGGACAGACTGATGCGGGAGAGAGGGCAAGGGAGAAGGCAGAGAGAGGTAGAAATGACAGGGAGAAATGATCAGCAAGCATCGGGTATTAAACAAGGGTTACCACTAAAGATGTTACATATATTAGAAAGATAATAAGAAAGAGTGAGAGAAAGTTTATGTCAATGGACTCAAACTTAAGTGGACCAAATTCTCGAGAGAGAAAAACTACCAAAACTTCCTCAAGATGGAATAGCTAACCTGAATCGTCCCAAATCTATTAATGAGATGAAATTGATAGTTCAAAATCTTCCAAGAAACAAAACCAAGGCCAGGTGTGGTGGTGCACGCTTGTAATCCCAGTACGTGGGAGGCTGAGACCGGAGGATCTGGGTTTGCGGCCAGCCTCAGCTACTTAGTGAGGCCCTCCGCAACTTTGTGAGACAGGGTTTCAAAATAAAGTATAAAAAAAATAGGGCCGGGGGTGTAGCCCGGAGGTAGAATGCCCCTGGGTTCAATCCCCAGTACAGCAAAAAAAGAAAAAAACAAAAACAAACAAACAAACAAAAAAAACCTAGGCCCAGATGGCTTCAAGGACAAATTTTAGCAAACTCTGGAGGAAGAAGGAATTCCAATTCAATAGTATCTCCTCTGAAAATGTAAAAGGAAGAAAAACTTCTCAACTTACTACACAAGACTAATGCTACCCCAATACAAAGCTAGATATTTTAGAAGCAGAAGAAAACCATAGAACCTGTATAACCTAGACTGAAAATTGCTTAACAAAACATTAGCAAACAGTATCTAAAGTATATAAAATGAATAGAACATTGTGAAAGAATGGGGCTTATACTGAGAAGGTAAGTCTGATTCAACATTCAAAAGACAGTGTTCGCAATGCCACAAGATAAGAAGTTAGTATCTATAAGTCAATTATATTTCTATAAACCAGCAATGAATAACTGGAAATCAAAAAAACAATACTTTAGCCAGGTATGGTGACGCACACTTGTAATCCCAGTACTTGGGAGGCTGAGACCGGAGGATCTGGGTTCGCGGCCAGCCCCAGATACTTAGTGAGGCCCTCTACAACTTAGTGAGACCTTGTTTCAAAATAAAAAATAAAAAATAGGGCTGGGGGTGTAGCTCAGAGGTAGAATGCCCCTGGGTTCAATCCCTAATGCCAAAAACCCCACAATACTTTATACAAGTCTAAACCCTGTGCAAGACCTGTTTACTGAAAACTATAAAACATTGATGAAAGAAATCACAAAAATGTATGAGACCCAATATTGTCAAGATGGCAATTTTTCCAATATTGACCTATAAATTCAGCACAAGCCCAAACAAAAGACCTGTAAAATGTTTTTGAAGATATCAACAAGCTGAACCCAAAATTCATACGAAAAGGCAAAGAGACTGGAATGGCTGAAGCGATTTTGAAAGAAAAAAGCGAAGTTAGAGGACTCATACTGTGCGATTTCAAGATGTGTTCTAGAGCCATGTGATTCAAGATGAACCTAGAGATCCAGAGAGTCTGTCATTGCTGAAAAGACACCAGCACCACTCAGACAGAACCGAAAGTGCAGGGACAGCCCCCACATACACATAATTAGTGGACTTTTGAGAGAGCTGCAAAGGCAGTTCAGTGGAGAAAGGCTAACCTTTTCCACCAATGGTGCTGGAACAACTGAATGAATGAATGAATGAATGAATGAATATAAAACATAAGAAGGTGAAATACACAAAATGTGGAAGCAATCATGTAGTTAAGGGTTCTAAGGTCACTTCATTGTCCTAGAGGCTATACAATATACTTTATATTAAATCTAATAAGTGAAAAATAAATGTGTGATTTCTCTGTTAATTTTTCTCTTTCCTCTGTGGAATCAGAGCAGAGAGCAAAGTCAGGGTGGGACGAGATTCTTAATGACTATTTCATAGACCTCTGTATCATTTAAAAATTTATAAGAAGTCTTTACCAATTTGACATCTAAAGAACACCAAGAATTCTCGCTCATTGCTGGTGGGGACACAGCGTGGCGCAGCCATTTTGGAAGTTTGGTGTTTTCTTACAAAAACTAAAGACATCCTTCCATACAGTGAGGCGATCACCCGCATGAGTTGGAAATGTGTAGCCACACAAAAACCTGCACTTGGATGTGCACAGCAGCTGCGGTCATGATTGTCACAATGTGGAAGCGACCACAGCATGCTTCCAGAGAAGGCAAGTATACAAACAAACTGTGCTACATACCTGCAATGGAGTATCATACAGGAACGAAAAGACTTGCAGGAACCGCGAATACACGTAGCTAAGTGAAATGAGCCAGTCTGAAAAGGCTTCCTACTCTCTGATTCCAACTCAGTGACACTTTGGAAAATGCAAAACGGTGAAGACAGCAAGAAGGTCAGTGGTTGACAGAGGTTAAGGCGACAGAGGGATAAGCAGAGAATTTTAGAAGGCACTGAAACTGTTCTGTGTGATATGGTGGTGGATACACAACATTATATTTTGTCCAAACCCACAGAATGTTTGACATCAAGAATAGACCCTAATGCAAACTCTGGGCTTTAATTAATAATAACGATATCCAACACTGGCTTGCCAACTACAGCAAATATACCACACCCCTGTGACATACCAGTAAGAATGGAAATGTGGGAGGGGGTGTTATGGTTAGATGTAGAATGTCCCCTGAAGAGCTCATGTATTAATGGTCACAGTTGATGTCATTGAGTCATGAAGGTTGTAATCTCATCAGTGGATAATCAATTATAATGGATTTACTGGACTGTCACCTAGGCAGGTGGGTGTGGCTAGAGAAAGTGGGTCCCTGGAGGTGTGGCCTTAGGGACTGTGCTTTTGTCTTTGAATCCCCTTGATTACTCACTCTCTTGGCTTCTGGCTTTCATGATGTGAGAGCAGAGCCTTGATCTCTCCCTCTCTCTGCTTCCCCTCTGCCATGCCCTGAGCTCCGCAGACCCCACCTCACGTGGATTGAACCCTGAAATCTCCAAAAACTGTGAGCAAATAAATCTTCCTTCTTCTAAGTTGTGTGGTCAGGCTTTTTGGATTACAGCCGTGACACTGTTGACCAAGACAGGGTATGAGAACTCTCATACTTTCTATTCTATTTTTCTGTAAGTCTGAAACTGCTTTAAAAATAATGTCCATTAACAAATAAATTATGTCTTTACTTATTAAATAAAAAGAGTATGTGTGTGTGTGTGTATGTGTGTGTGTGTGTGTGTGTGTGTGTGTGTGTGTGTGTGTATTTATATATATATATTTTTAAGTAAGTCCAATCTGACTTGCTACCACATCACTGGTTGCTCTGGACCAATAGTGATTTCATCTGTTGAAGGCTTAACTCTGTGGGAAGGAGCCAGCAGTGAGCCAGCAGTAAACCAGCACAAGTTCAGGGCTGCAGCAAAGAGAACAGCAGGAAGTGCATGAGCTATGGCCTGGAGGAGCTCTGGAGTCAGAGGACCACTTCACAAGGGAACTTTAATTCCAACAGTCCTCTTGTTACAGGTACAGAATCCTGCTGGGGGCACCTAGGAAGATCCAGGCTTCCTGCAGGAAAAGCCTGGCTATAGAACAGAGCTCTTAAGTGGACCAGCTCCTCTCATCCTGGCAGAAGCCCTGGAGGGTGCACTTGTGGTCCACTCTGCACCAAACGGAGGCCGAGTGGTCATTCAGCTCTCGGAGGAGGAAGATCAGCCCAGATCTCAATCCAGGCAGGCAGAGCCTGTGCTATGGGCCAGCATTCCACTTCTCTCCAGGGCTCCCCAAAGCCCAGAGCAGGCAGCCTCCCCAGCAGCTGGCCCCGTCTGCTCCCAGCTGCTCTCCTCTTCCCCGTGAGACTGCAGGATGCTGCAGGGCTGCTGCTACTGAACTATCTGCTTCAGGGATGGGAACATACATTTTTAAAGTTTTGTGCCAGCAAATTGGCTCTCTCCCACACCGTTGCTCCCTTCTCCTCCATAATTCATGCCTCCACTGGCAGCTCTCTGCTCCTTAATCACCCCGACTTCTGGCTCCGAAACTGGGCCAAGTATAATCCTCCCACTTAAAACAAGAACCACATGTTTGTTTTATCTTTATTATTTCCTATTCCATTTATTATGCTAAAAGCTACATCTGAGACCTTTAGTTCTCTGAGCTGCCCGAGAAGTGTGAGTGTTGTTTATTCTTTGGCAAGATGCTAAGAATTTCTGGGAGACTCTTAGTCACAATAGAGAAAAGAAATATCACGGATATTTTCTGCACTTGGAAAAGGCTTCCAGCCTTTTGTTACAGCCTTAAGATTTATACCCTGGGATAAACTAACCATGGTGCATTAACATGACGGATCGCCATATGGCCATTTGAAAGTACATGACAAGAATTATAGTCTTATACACAAATGAGCATAGGGAAACATCTTAAATGCCAAATGTACAGTTTGAAATCACTTAGATGCATACGTTAGAAGTAGGCAAAGATGGCCGGGCGTGGGCGCACGCTTGTAATCCCAGTGCTTGGGAGGCTGAGACAGGAGGATCTCAGGTTTGAGACCAGCCTCAGCAACTTAGCGAGACCCTGTTTCAAAATTTAAAAATAGCCAGGCATGGTGGCGCATGCTTGTAATCCCAGTTCTTGGGAGGCCAAGACCGGAGGATCCGGGTTTGCGGCCAGCCTCAGCTACTTAATGAGGCCCTCCACAACTTAGTGAGACCCTGTTTCAAAATAAAGAATAAAAAATAGGACTGGGGGTATAGCTTGGAGGTAAAATGCCCCTGAGTTCAATCCCCAGTACCACAAAGAGAAAAAAAAAAAAAGTAGGCAAAGATAACTGTAGAGCAATAAAAATCAATAATCTATTATTTGAATGAATATAAAAGGATGGATTCAGGAGGTGCATTTCTATCCTATGAAACTGAGCATATTTAATCAACAGATAAAATTCCTGCACAGAAAAATAAAGCCAGATGTTATCCCTTTCCAAGATTTCTGTCTGAAATCGTGGAGCAATTCTCAGCCGATATTGCTGCTTTCTTATAGGTTTATGGAATGAATAAGAAGTTAGCCCCCCACCACCACCTCCCATACTCAAGTCTTAAACTGTCTTGGCTGATTTCAGAGACCCAGGATCCTCCAGAGTGCAGCAGGCTCTTAGAATGTCTTTTCGCAGTTATAGGGGGTTGACTTGATTTTTAATAGCGTCTTGTCTTTGCGGTCTGCCAAACGCAATGATCAGCGTTCTTGGGAGAGAAGCAGATGGTTGAGCCAGGATGCTCCTTTCATGTAGTGCTCCAGCAACACTTTTCCTACAGCACTTTTCTTGGCTGGCAGTCCTCCTCATCAGACGGCTGCCTGTGCTCCTCACCCGCATGAAAACCCCTGGGTTAGGTTCCTGTGCTTACAACAGACATTGATTCTCACAGGTCTGGAGGCCAGAGATGAAGGAGAGCCAGGTGTCCCCAGGGCGGGTCCTTCTGCAGGCCCCCAGGGAGAAGAGTCTCTTCCAGGTCACTCCCCTGGCTGCCAGGGTTGCCAGCAAACCTTGCTCTTTCCTGGCTTGCGGAAGTTTGGGTCACCCCATCTCCACTGTAGGGCCCTAGAGAGCCCTAACAAGAGTGACTCCATGTTCCACCTGGTCTGGAATTCCCCTCAGGCCCAGAACAACCAATCAGTAAAAAGAGCACCTAGCACAACCCCTGAAGCATGAACTAACATCCTGCTTACCTAACCCCAACATCCTGGAAGCATTGGACCATGTTCCAGGCATAACGTACCTTCCTAACTCGAGCCAATCAAAGAATAACACAACTCCTGCTTACTTCAGACTAGTGGTTTTGTCAGCACCCCATTGGCCGTAACTTAGGCAATGAGCTCCCCCCATCCCCGACCACCTGCGTGTGGTTTTTGCCTTTAAAAACTCTGTGTGAAACTAGTTCGGGGTCGCAGCTCCTAACTTTGCGTTGGACTGTGTGCCTAGCCTGGCTAGCTTGTTTTAATTGCGGCTGAATAAATCGACCCTCCAAATCCAGTCAGACTCCTCTTCTTCCTTGCGACACCGGACCAGGCATAACACCATGTGCCACTCCCCCCTGTGTCTACCTCTGTGTCCAAATTTCCTTCATCTTCTAAGGATGCTTGTCACTGGATCCAAAGCCAATCCAAATCCAGTGTACCTGCATCTTAACTCTATCACGCCTACAAACATCCAAATCAGGCAAGCAAGGACACTGTCACAGGCACGGGGGGTTAGGACTTGGATGTGTCCTTTTGATGGACACAGTTCAAGCTCTAACCTCCCGAGGCAGAGACCCTGTTTCTCCAGGTTAACTGTCCCAGGAACCGGGCCCTGGACTCTGGGGAAATGGCCCCAAACAACACAGGTTCCACTCCTCCTAGAACCCACTTTATGATGGGGGTAGATCAGTTGTCGACGGAGAATCAAACCCAAAACGCATTTCAGGTCATGAAATTCAGCAATGAGCAGAAAGGACAGGGCGATGTGTCAGAGGGGGACAGGTGGGGCAGGAGAGCTCAGAATTTCCACCCTGTATCTTGAGGAAGTCGATGGTCAAATGAGGGAAGCAGATGTCAAATAGTTGCACGAATCCACATACAAGGACAACAACAATCAGTGTTTTGGGGGATCAGAAAGTGAGTTTAGCCTAGCCACTGAGGTCTAAGCACGGGTCCTCAAAATCCTGATGTCACAGACCCCATGACCATGCAATGCATTTCCCTTTGGGACAGTGACATGCTTGCACTTTTTGCTCTAAATGGTGCCTAGGACCCGTCTGCAATGTACCCAGCTTGTCCATCTCGACCCCAAGATTTAGAAAACACTCCTAGTGCCAGACTTCAACATTACCAGCTTCTAGGCACAAAGTCCCTTACCAGTGCTTATGAATGCTGGCTCTTAACACATCATTAAAAATGTGAAGAGCAAGCCAGCAGCAACAATCCCCAGCATCACTAAACGGTCCCACTCTTGCATAACCCGTGCCCATGAGCACTGTGTGCCAGATCCCCGCTCCTCAGCGTGTGGAAGCCCTAGACCCGGCGGCAGCTCTTGTGTTACCTAGGAGCTTGCTAGAAATGCAAAGTATCAGGCCCTCCCCCAACCTGCAAAAACTGACTCTGCGTTTCACCAAGATCCCCAGGTGCATTTTCTATTGATCTTTCCTTGGTGCCTTGTAATTGTACATCATAGTGAGGCTCACGGTGATACATTCATCTATGCACACGAGGTCGCCTGCTCTGTTCTCTCTATACCTCCTTTCTCCCCCTTTCCTCCCTCCTTGTACATGATAGTGAGACTATACTGATACGTTCAGATATGCACATTATTTGCTCTTTTTTCTTCCCTATACCTCTCCTTTCCCTTCTCTTTCCCCCAGTCCCCTTCCACTACTCTACTGGTCTCTCTTCTCATGATCCATTTGTTCATTAAAGATTGAAAAGCACTGTCTCAGGGCCCCCATGATAACTACCATACAGTCTTCTTTTTAACAACACTGCAATTTCTGCAGAGAGGGGAGGAAGAGTTTACGTGGAGAGAGAAGACCTTGAGAGACATCTCTCTGTGTGTTGGAGTTTGGAGAGAATTTCTGCCTGTTTAAAAAATCAGAGATTCTAAGAGTAAATTAAGGGTATATATTTTATTGCATCTATAAATACTTTCAGGCCGCTGGAGAAAAGCCTCATAAATTACTTTTCTCGGTGTTTAGCCACATATTCCCACCCAGAAGGAGTTAATGTACACCAAGAAGACCTAAGAATCAAGCCCAGTTCCCACAGCTCCATTCCGCAGAAGTCAAAAGAGAATAAACACGGGATTCCTGAGAACCTCAGGCGGGCAGCGGGTAACATGATCCACCACCCTGTGGCTTGGGGCTCTTTTCTTTAAGAATTTCTTTCCTGGTTTAGAACTTGAATTTCAACTTGATAGGAGACCGTGGAGTTAGAGCGATGAAATCCCACAGAACACCTGGATACACAATAGGACCCTGTCAACGGGTACGCAGATCCCCACCCATGGGGTGACCGGCAAACCACTGGAGTCCGTCGACAGCTTGTTTCCATATTGCAAATGTTACTTATCAGAAACTAAATCGCACCATTTTATAGACATTCTGTGGCTCTGTGCCCAAATGTTTTCAGACATTCTGATCATCTTGGGATACTGGTCATTAGAATAAAGATCTATAGTAGCTCACATAGATGGTAGAAATCATTACAAAGCCAAAGTCCAGAACGCTAAAAAAAAGATTTCAAATTAACCTGTGTCCTATGCATACTTCTATAACCTGTCACAGGGTATAATATATCAACCTCCCAGACCCTGACACACACTCAGCTTAAATAATGTTTACCAAATGCAATAGTCCCACAAGAGCTTCACAATAAATCCAAGCTTAGAATATATCAAATTTTAGGTACCATAAAAGATGGTGTCGTTTCTCGATCGATGGGGCGGTGAACATATATTTTCCCACGCTCAGGGTCTTCAATAGAAAATAAACCAATCTCTGGGTATTCGTCCACACCAGGTCCGCTGATTAAATACATTGACATATTGTCATACATATCATTGAACAGCTGGAAGGAGAAAATAATAGAAACAAAAAGAAAGATGAGCATCAATGTCCATCTTCCTCAGTATGAAGGCAAAGAATCAATGGCATCTTTAAGGAATTGTAGCCGGCTATTGCACATCTGAGGTTTTATCCTAAAGAAAATAAACAGCTATACGAAGATGGCTGCAGTTTGGTTTGAAATAGCGAGAGACTAGAAATAGCACAAATGTCCATTAATATGGAAAGAGTCACGTAACGGTACTCCGATTCCATAGCATGGGCTACTCTGCAGCCCTCAAGGGTGTGTGCACCTGGCTAGGGAAACAGTGGCAGGTCACGTCATTGAATGACAAAGGTGAGCTGCAGAACAATACGCGGAGTGTGTCTCCCTTCTTTAATAAAGATGCACATTCCTAAATCTGTAGAGAAATATCTGGAAGACTGCATTCCAGTTTGTTAATAGGGATTATCCCCCTTGGAGAAAAGAAGAAATGCTCCTAACATTGCTATCTAATACCTAGAAAGAAGCAATGAGCTGGGTGTGGTGGTGCACGCCTGTAATCCCAGTACTTGAGAGGCTGAGACAGGAGGATCGCAGGTTCTAGGCCCACCTCAGCTACTTAGTGAGACCCTCAACCACTTATTGAGATCCTGCTTCAAAATAAAAAAATAGGGCTGGGGGTGTAGCTCAGAGGTAGAATGTACCTGGGTTCAATCCCCAGAGGAAGGAAGGAAGGAAGGAAGGAAGGAAGGAAGGAAGGAAGGAAGGAAGGAAACATTGCTATTTAACATCTAGAAAGAAAGAGCTGAGAATGAGCTGGCTTACTATGTGCCTAATTTGCTTTACCCTGTTTAATCTTTCAAACATTGTAATGCTGGTACCAACCTTGGCCCTGCTGTGCAGCCACAGTAAGGATGTCTAACACAGCAAGGACTTGGTGCAGTGAGACTATGAACCCACTCAGTCCTCCTGAATCCTGGGGGTGCACACTTTTACCACAGAGTCTTAAAACTTCCTGTAACTTGGGTGTTTGTTTACAGTAGGCACATACTAGTTTCCCAGATATTTCAAAACAACAATATATTCTTAACTTTTTCTAAGAACTATAGACTGTCATAGCTATAGGAGAAATAAGTCAGTACACAATTCAAAGACCCACTGGTACCATGAAACGAACACAATTGGCCACGTGTAAAAACTCTGGACCCCAACATCCTCATGTGACTTTCTTTAGTAAAGTGAGCAGTTGATACTCAACCTCAGCTTGAGGGAGGCAGTAGGGAGTGGGGGAGACTGTGACGTCCTGGGTGACTGAAGCCCTATCCAACTACTGTCACGTGGGAATGTGGGCTCCCTGTGGCCAGAACTTCCAATTTTTTTAAAAAAGCCTTTAGAAGGGCAGAATACAAGCTCCCTATTTTTAAACAGTGGAAAAAATGTTAAAGACTGTATGGGACAATAAAATGGGCCCTCAGGCTGGAAATGACCAGTCAGCTGCCAGATGTGATTGTCATCACAAGACCACACAGAGAAGAGAATTGCCCAAAGTGACACTCTCTGGCGGGGGGCGCGTGGGTTGGGGAACCAGGCTCCCGAGTCCCCATCCAGGACTCTTTCTGCTCTACTTGGCTACCTGGTCTCACCAGCCTATAACTTCCCTACACAGTCCTCTGCTGCAAGGGGACGTGCTCATCAAAGGATACGGGGCAGGGGACACGCTTAAGAGAGGGGGACATGCTTACCTCACCAACAAGTTTGGGAAAGGGTCCTGGGTCCTCCTCTGTCAACTCCAGGGTGGTAATGACCCATCTTCTCTTGGATCGCCGCAGAGGCTGGTGGCTCCCTCCCTGGGGATTACAGGGACATCGAAGATGATGTCAGTGAAGGTGGAGGGTAAGGATTCTGGCGTCCCACAGCATCACGTGACTGTTCTAGGGAAATGCCGCAGTTAATACCGAACGTCAGCGGACTGGACTTACCACAGCCTTCCCTCCCGGACAGGCGCGGGGCTAAGGTGTGATCTGCCATCTCCCTCTCATCCCCACAGCGGCCCCTGAACTTGGAAATTGCAAGTGTATGTTCTCTGAAGAACTATACTCATTTCTAAGCTGTGAAGCATGTGCCCCTGACAGCTTTATAAGGCTCGGGAGATGATTTTAGGGACTCGATAGATAAACATTAAGGATAATTGCCTACTATGCACCAGTCCGTGTTCTGTGGTCGACATGCAGATGGGGGCTGAGAAAGTGACTCCCTTCCCATGTGTCTCCCAGTCTACCTGAAGGCAGCGATGAGAAAGTATCCCCAGTACCGCAAAAAAAAAAAAGTACTTAGTGCTGGTGGGACTTTAATTAATTAATTAATCAATTAATTTTTGTGGTACTAGGGATTGAACCCAGGGGAATTCTACCTAGAGCTACACTCCCAGCTCTATTTTTAGTTTTCATTTTGAAACAGTGTCTCACTAAGTTGTCGAGGCTGACTGCGAATCTGTGATTCTCCTGTCTCATCCTCCCAAGTACTGGGATTACTAGCATGCGCCATCATGCTTGGCTCCTGATAGGACTTTTCTTTTTTTTTTTTTTTTTTTTT
>PVJS01002459.1:0-84377 GCA_004027185.1 Glis glis | reverse complement strand
CGGGTTCGCAGCCAGCCTCAGCTCTCTCTCTCTCTCTCTCTCTCTCTCTCTCTCTCCACGTCTCTCTCTCTCTCTATCTACCTACTGAGGCCTTCCGCAATTTCGTGAGACCCGGTTTCAAAATAAAGTATAAAAAAATAGGGCCGGGGGTGTAGCGCAGAGGTAGAACGCCCCTGGGTTCAATCCCTGGTACGGCAAAAAAAATAAATAAATAAAAAAATAAAAATGGCCAAAGGACCTGAATGGACATTTCTCAAAAGAAGACATATAAATTGTCAACAGGTACATGAAAAAATGTTCAACATCATCAATCATCAGGGAAATGCAAATGAAAACCATAATGGGATATCACCTCACACCTGTTCTAAGGGCTATTATCAAAAAGTTGAACGATAACAAGTATTGACAAAGATGAGGAAAAGAGCACCCTTTTTCACTATGGGTAGGGATATAAATTAGTACAGGGATAGTGAAAACAATATGGTGGCTACTCAAAAAAAAAATACAAACAGCATTACCATATGATCCAGCAATCTCACGTCTAGATATATATTCAAGGGAATTGAAATCAGTATGTTGAAGAGATGTCTGCACTCACTCCCATGTTCATTTTAGCATTATTCACAGTAGCCAAGATATGGAAACAAGCCAAGTACTCACCAGTGGATGACAGAAAAATGGTATTCCAATCATGCTTTAAAGAGCAGGAAATTCTGACATTTACGGTGACTTGTAAAAATCTTGAGGACATTATGCTAAGTAAAGTAAGCCAGGAACAGAAAGACAAATAACACACATTGTCACTTATCTGCAGACTCTAAAAAAGTTAAACCCATGAAATACAGAGTACAATGATGGTGACGGGAGTCTGGCAGTTCCAGGGAGAACAGGAGAAAGGGAGATGTTAATCAAAGGTACAAAGTTTCACTTAGAAGGAATAAGTTAAAGTCATCTGTTGCATAGCATGGTGACTATTTTCAATAACAGGTATTTCAAGTCACTTAAATAGTAGACTTTAAATGTTCTCATCACAAATAGGTATGAGAGGTGATGGGTATGCTAGTTAGCCTGATTTAAACATTCTATAATTTGTCCATGTTTCATAACATCACATCTATCCCATAAATATATGCAATTATTGTCAATTAAAAATACAGAAAAAATACCATAAAAGAAAATTTATAAATCGAGGGAGAGGGGACAATTGCCAGAGTGATTTCCAGATGAGGAAATTAAGTCACAAAGCATTGAGAAACTTGTCCCATGCTCTACTGCTATTAAGTGGGAGATCTGGAACAAAATCTCAGGATACATCACTCTGAAGATTCTCCTCTTAAAGTCTATGATATATTGTCTCTTCCTGAGTAGAGGAGGGAATAATTAACCAGTTCACTGTAAGCTGGATGTATGTTGCAATATATGTTCATTCTAACAACCTATAGAGACTTCCTATTATTCTCTGGCTAAGATTCTTTAATAGACCTTGTTGAGTTAAAAAAAAATTCCATGTGGATGTTACAAACTGTTCTCATGCAGACCAAAGAAAGAATCTCTTTTGAAGTTTTGGGCAAAAGTATAGGCCATGCCCAAAGGTCACATGTGAAAGAAGTAAGCAAGGGCAGGACGGGAGCCTCTCAGAGGCCTTGCCCATAGACAAAGGACAACGCGCACCAGTCACAACAATGCACCACAAAGAAACTGCAGGTACATGTGGTTCTCATCGTCTTCCTGACCAGGCCAAAGTTGAGCTAGGCCATTAAGTTCAGCAAAAGTCTCCAAACCATGACATTGAGGCACACAGTCACAGCAGTATTGGAAAAGGAAAACGACTGCATTAACTAGAAATATGAAAACACAGCATGTTTAGACTATATCAACACATGAATACATCTACCCATTTTTCACTGTTACCTGAAGAGTCAAGAAATAAATCTTGCAGGTGCCCATTTCTCTGCAAGCTGGCGGCACCTTCAGCATCCCATGCAACTTCAGAGGCATATGCTGAGAATCTCATGCCTTAGTGGTGCTGTGGATCTGTGGGACATGATTTACGTTGTGCGAGGTCTTCTTCTCCTGTGGACCATGTTTTCCTGCACCAGGACACCTGTCCACCAGATGAGCAGTTGGAGACCAGGTCTTCAGCTGTCCCCTTGCTGGATGCATATGAGCACCTCCAGTCAAAAATGACTTCCCAGTGCCTGGGCAACCAATACAGGCTTTCTTTCATTCACCAGGGACAAGAGGCCCCCATCCAAGAAAAGCTAGGAATTAGTAGGTCTGAACCATCTGGACACAGCTGACACTTGATATATCTTCTCATTCCAGTGGCTCATGGCCAGGGTTTCTGCAGTTGTTTAAAATATGCCCTTGATTCAGGATTTGTGCATTCAGCTAATTCAATATATGCTGTCTATGGGCAGAACCTTAAATCTCAAAGCTTTAGCTTTGTCTCACTGATTAGTATTTAGGTCTAATTGAAATGAGATGTGTGAAACTAATACATAACCTAGTATAAATCAGTAGCTCAATAAATGTTGATTAAAGAAAGCTGAAAGGAAAAGAGAACTATCCCACTCTAGAACACATTACAAGAAACCAAAGAATATGGAATATAATGTTTGATATTTCATTAGAGTGCAGACAAATAGGTGAATAAATACTCTGACTTGTTATACAGCATATTTTTGAAACTTTTTTTACAGTTACATTGTTCTTATTAGGATAATCAAATATTAAAATGATCTTAATGGAAAGAAGATAACATTTTTATTGTATTTGAAACTGCAAGTTATTTGTGCATTGATTTTTATTTATTTTATGCAGATTTACTCAGTGTATGTTTGATCATGAGTTCTACAGAAAGGTTTTGCAAGTTGTACAGGAGATAACCTGAGATTTAGTTTTCATTCCTGAGACTCTTATCCTTTACATATTGACAAGACATTGCTCTATTTTTAAAGTGCCTTACTTAATAACTTTACCAATAATGATGCAATTATCCAACTACTTGGCATTCTGAACACATACATACCTTCTGTTTTGGCTTATAGTGTATGCAGCTAGGATCTAGGTGGTATGTGTCAGCCAGAAAGTCAGAATTACATCACCTGGAACTCATACCTCGCAATTTTTACTTTTAGGTTTAGAAAATTGGCATACAGTTAGTGTGCAGGTAGCACTTATAATAGTTCTCTGGATTTACTTCACAAAATGAGGACTTTCCGAGTGGAAGCACATAGCCCCAGAGCCAAGTGTGTCTCTGAAGGACAACAGGATGGCTTTTCAGGTGTGGTACTCTCTCATCCTGGAGTTCTCTCCTTACTTTTCTCAATGTTGCTCCATGAGTGGACATATTTAACTGTTTCAAGCAAATACTAATTTTATTGAAGAAGTTACTGAAAATTTATTTTCGCCCCTAAACTTCGTTTTGAAGGATCACAAAATTAAAAGTTGTTCTTCATGTATTCCATTACTGAGGTGGAATCCAGAAAATACCATACATTGGGACATAACTAGGCACTTTCACCCAAACAAATACCATCCCACCCCCAAAAAACACTTATCTGTTCAGATTTTCAAACAACTTATTTTTGTGTTCTACAGAAATTCATTTATATTTTTTCTGATGCAGAAAGAACAGGGCTTTGTTCAATTATTTTTATTTGTATGCCTATCATTCAAAATAATTTCCAAGCATTATTTATTTTAGTAAAATTTTGTAAATTACAATATTGAGTACCAATATCTTTTTAAATTCCTTAAAATTACAGAGATTTTTCTCCATTTTTATTTTATTTATTTATTTTTATTGGTGCATTGTAATCATACATCTTGATGAGGTTCAGGGTGGTAGAGGCATACATGCACACATCACTCATTTAGCCCTCCCCCAATTCTCACCCATTCGTTCCACCTTCCCTCCTTCTCCTGCTCAGCATAGTGATTGACTTTGATAAGTCTGTGTATGTACATCATGTCCATTAGGGTGTTTCCCTCTTCCTCCCTTCCATCTCCCTCAGTTAGGTCATCTTCTTTACTCATCTAAGTTTTCTCCTCCTTTGTCTGGAGTCCCTCCTATGTCCTATTTTCTCCCTAGCTTCTGCATATCCTGTGACTGAGTAATTTCGCTTAGCATAATGTTCTCCAATTCCATCCATTTCCCTGCAAATGACATAATTTTGTTCTTCATTATGGCTGAGTAAAATTCCATTTTGTACATATCTCATAGTTTTGTAATCCATTCATCTGTTGATGGACCTCTTGGCTGGTTCCATAGTTTGGCAATTGCGAATTGTGCAGCTCTAAACATAGATACACATGTATTAGTCTGATAGTTTGGTTTCCATTCTTTTGGGTAGATACCTAGAAGTGGTATTTCTGGGTCATATGATAGGTTCATTCCCATTCTTTTGAGGATCCTGCACACTGTTTTCCAAAGTGGTTGAACTAATTTGCAATCCCACCAACAATGTATTAGAGTTCCTACTTCTCCACATCCTTGCCAGCATTTGTTGTTGTTTGTGTTTTTAATGATTGGCATTTTAATTGGGGATGGGTGAAATCTCAGGGTAGTTTTGATTTGCATCTCTCTGGTTGCTAATGATATTGAACATTTTTTCATACATTTATTGGCCATCTGTATTTCTTCTTTTGTGAAGTGTCTATTTGGTTCACTTGCTCATGTTTTTATTGGGTTATTTATTTTTTTAGCGGTGAGTTTCTTGAGTTCTCTGTATATTCTAGATATTAGTCCTCTATCATAGGAGTAGCTGGCAAAAATCTCCCATTCTGTTGACTCTCTGTTGAGGTTCTTGATAGCTTCCTTTGCTGAACAGAACCTCTTCAGTTTAATGCAGTCCCCCGTATTGATCCTCCTTTTAATTTCTTGTGACTTTGGGGTCTTGTTGAAGAAATTTTTAACCTGTGCCTATGTGTTGAAGAGTTGGACCTATGCCTTCTTCAAGTAGCTGCAAGGTCTCTGGTCTAATTTCCAGGTCTTTGATACATCTTGAATTGGCTCTTGTGCAGAGTGAGAAAGTGGGGGTCTATAAATCTAAGATAATTATCCTTTAAGAGTTAACTTAATTAAAACTAGTAAATATTTCTAAATTTTAAAAGATTAAATTTTAAATGACCATTTACTATGATCTTATCTGCTAACTCTTCCACATTGCAAAGCCCTAACTCTTTCATCAGGAAATTCAAACACTATATGTGATGTGGGACTGCCTAATAAAGACAGTGTGTCTTGGCCAATCTACATATTAAATATTAATAAAGCTTTTGTAAAATAGAATAAATGCAGATAACATTTTCTACACACTCTTCTGATGAATCATCAATGAATCTAAACATTTTCTGGACCACTGCTCTGGCACTTGCCAGTAGAAGACTTCATACTTGAAAAACAGCATGTTAAATTTATGAACTCTGAAAAAAATTTTTTTCAAGTTAAACGTTGAACATCCAAGTTGAGTCGTTAAACTCTTAAACAGAAATAACAAACAATAAAATCTGACATTTATTAGTACAAATATACATATCAGTAATGCAGTTATTTGAATATGAATATAAAAATAAAATTGCCAAGAAACACAAACATTAATAGCTTTTAATTAGAACACATTGGAAAGGAAGCAGGAATAAAGCAGCAAGTTATTGAACTTATCCATAAAGAGCAAACACTAATTTATTCTAAATTGTTAGCGTCAATATAATCTACAGCAGTGGACAAATCAATGTTAATTGAATTCTAAAAGGAGCACAGGCAGGAAACAGCTTTCACTATTATGAACAGTGGGTACAAAGGAAAAGTCAACTATGAAATTAAATACGATTTAATTAAATACGATTTTATTTTGGACATGAGAAATGCTAGACAGTGAATAAATTATACGGGTCCTAAATGCTACATTCTTTTCTTCCAGACATTTTATTATGCAAACATTTAAACATGTATCAAAGTTGAAAGAACCTTTTAGTGACCACTCCACTACTCAGATATTAGCATTATTTTACTATTCTTGTTCAATTTTATTATCTTTTCCTCTATTCCTCCCTCTATCTCTCCATGAATCAATCTTATTTCAGCTTGTCTAAGGTGTATTATAAACATCTCAACAACTTCCCCTGAATGCTTGAGCATGCATTTATTACATAAAATCTACATAAAATGAAATACACATCATATCTTAAGTGTATATTCCTTGAGCTTTAATAAATGCATACTTCTGTGTAGTATAAACTTGAATAGAGATACAGATCATTACCATCCACTCCAGAAAGTTACCTCATTTTTTTCTTAACCTCGACCCCCACCCCCAAACAACTATTTTTATGTTTTCCACCACAATGTTGCACTTTTCTAAATTGATGATCTCCAAAGTAAGAAGGAATTGCTTGTATGCTCAACTCCTGGGCATCAAGTTCCCAAAGACATCAATAGTGATGTCCTTCTCATTAAAAGAAAGATATTTCAAATTATTCTCACATTTATGCATCTTTCAAATGGCTATGTAAAAATCGAAGAGTTTATAAAGTAAAAATAATTCACTGAAAGGGAGGCTGTGTTTAATTGGGAGAGTGAATTAAACAAAAGAATACACAAAAAAAGAAACAAAAATATGACTCCATTACCATAAAGGACCATATAAGCACTTAGCAAAACATGGAAATTATTTTCACTAAGTATAAGTCTGGTGACTGCTCATATCTGTGCAGTCACAGAAGAAATATTTATTAAGCATATTGTCTTGGGGCATGATGGGAAATCCCCTTAGGGCCTGTAGGCTACTTATAGAACATTTTATAATGATTGTTTCAGGAATATGTTTTACAGTAGTAATTTAAAATGTGTATTGTTGGGAATTTGCTATTAAAGTTTAATGACTTTAACTGATTGCAGATTATGTTTTTTAATGTCTGCAATAACACTCACTGTTGGTTGTCATTTGAACAATCAATTGATAGAAATCATTTAAACGTATATACTATTTCAACTACTGAGCAAGTGCTTTTAAAATATTTAAAAGGTATTGAATTCCTCTGTCGACATGGGTATGACATCTGTCACTGAATGAGACTTGGTTATTCCATTCACTAAAGCCTAAAAGGAAGCTTCAATCCTGGTTATTTGGTAATGTGATTACACACTCTTGGATAAGTTCTAATTTATCTGGAATGTGTGTACGTATTGTTCTTTGCCTATGAACACACACTATTCTTCATGAGATGGACTGAAATATGTCATTAGTTATGCAAAATTGTACTTAGAAGAACCATCACATCTCTAGTAATTTGATTTATGCTAAATGTGTAATTTCTATTTTGGTCTAAAATATTAGTTAGATGTCTAATGTCCTTATTCCACTTGGCAGCTATATATAGTGGGAAAAAAATGACTGGTTCCAGGTATTTCTGTAAGTTAGTTTCACAACGTATTTCAGGGAGAGACATGAGCTTGTGCTTAGAGTATGATACACATGACAGAACAAGCCAGATAAATTTCTAGGTAGCAAAGGCTAAGTTCATCCACCAACAACATATATTCCTTTAAAAGATATTCATTACTTTTATTAAGTAATTGAGTGGGCAGAAAATTATTAAGAAATGGTATTAATACAACTCTACTCAAGAGTAGTATACTATTCTAAGCATAAATAATATATTTTAATTCCTGTACTATGTTCGACATAAATATAAAAATTCTTTCATGAAAGCAGGCATTTGTAGAAAGTGCCAAGCGCATATTTGCAGTTTGATTTGTGCTGTAGCCTGCGCTTGCATCTGTTCATGGCGGCATCTCCCAGCACATCTCCCAGCACAAATGTGCACACCGACACACGTACAGAGCTTACAGTTGTACTGGAGGTGAGAAGAGCTTAGCCCTTGTACAAACACCCTCCTTTCATAGGAAATATTTCCCTTTATCTGAAGTGATGCTTCCTGCTTCTTTAAAGACAACTTTGTATACATCAGTTTTGGGACACCAGCTTTCTTTGGATTAGTGTCCGCAAAATATGTATGTATGTCTTCAAGATCTTACTTTCAACAGTTGTTTTTACAGTTAATGGGTCTCTGAGAAGCAGAATATAGGTTTTGTTGTTGTTTGCTTTTAATTGAAGTACTCTTTTGTTATTGATGTATTTGGCCTTATATCTACAACCTTACTGTTGCTTTCAGCTTGATCTGCATTATGTATTTTTCTTTGTCTTTTCTTCTTTTGGGTTACTATTATGTATTTTCTTTTTCCATTTTTATCTATGAACATGAGTCATATATTATTAATATTATTTGTGGTACTGGAGATTGAACTCAGGGGCATTCTACGTCTGAGCTGTACCCTAACCCTATTTTATTTAAATCTTTGATTTATTACAATTTAGTATAAATCATTACATTCACTTCTTCCCTGATAATGGTTAGACCTTAGAAAACTTTAAGTCCACTTTCAAGCTAGACTGCATGGGTTCAAATGCCAGCTCTTTCCCCTCATTATCTGAATAATGATGCTCTCTGTACCTATGTCCTTGAAATGAAAGGGATTGTGAGAGGGTGGAATGGAAAAGTCAAGGAGCAGGTAAAGAGCTTTAGCCATGGTATATTTGAGATGCCAGTGGGACACTTGAGTAAAAATGTGAATTACAGACTAGAGGTGAACAGGTGTGTGTTATGGTGGGACCCTGAATCAGTCCCCAAAGGCTCACATGGTTAAGTCTGGTTTCCCAGCCCCTGGTGCCACTGAGAGGAGGTAGAACCTTTAGGAGGTGGGGCTTAGTAGACACAAGTTACATCACTGGGGATGTGCCCTTGAAGGGGATATCCTTTCTAGCTGAGGATCTAAGAAGAATGACTAGTAAAGGAGGAGGAAAACCACAGGACAATAGTGTCTGGAGACCAAGAGTAGAATATGTTACACAGAATGTGTTACACAAAGGAGGGAAATGCTAAAGATAGTGACCAGTCATGCAAAATGACTGAAAACTATCCATTATGGCTGACAATAAGGTTGATCTGACCTTGCCAACAACAGTTAGAAATAAAAGGCTCAATGAAGAGGGCTCCAAGAGAGAATCAGAGGGGAAAAAAGAGATGGTGCAGCAGACAATGAGACTGTAGCTGGAGGGGAAGATGAGATCCTCTCCAGTGAGATGGGAAATGCCACTTCTATCTGGTGAAGGTTGGTGTTGAAACAATCTTCAGGCTATAGGATCATGGGTTTGGTCTAGCTGGGTTGAGTAAATTGACTTCTGGTCTCTCTCTGTTCTAGTGCATTGCCAAGTTGTTTTGAGACATCTCTTGGTTGTTTGTTGAAAGGATTAGTAATATTCTCTATCAGATGTTGTGCAGGATTAAGCATCTTTATTTGCTGGAATAGTGGTTTCTTGATTTGAAGAAGAGCTCCCAACTGGAATTTCGCTGAGCCACAGTTTTGGGTTGGTTAGGTATCTTATTTCGATGCTCAAGTTCCTTAGCTACGTGACTTCTGAGGAGTCACATCACATCCTGTCTCTCTTATTCTCATTTTATCATTATATAACTGCAACTGACATACAAAGGTATTTCAAGATTTGGGGAAACAAGAACACAAAGTGTTCTTAACACTTTCAAGTACCAGGGGGTATTCAGCTCAGAAATCAAAATTCACCGATGAGCACAAAAATTTGGCATATTAGTTTTCTAGGACTGCCATAACAAAATAGCAGAGACTGGGGTGCTTAAAAAAGGAAATTTATTTTCTCATAGTTCTTGAGGCTGGAAGTCCAAGATCAAGGTGTCAGTAGGATTGGATTTTGTGAAGGCCTTTCTCCTTTGCTCATAGGTTAGCAACTTCTCACTGCGTCCTCTTGATCCCTTCTCTGTTGCATGTGTATCCTTGGTGTATCTTCATATATCCTAAAGTCCTCTTCTCATGACACCAGACAGAATGGGTTAGGGCACACTCTAATGACTTTTCTTAACTCAATCACCATTTTAAAGGACCTATCGCCAAATATATTCATTTTTTGAGGCATTGCAGGCACGTCTTCATCATATGCATTTTAATTGAAGACAATTCAATGCGCAACCTGTGGTAATCTGGTTCCTTAGTCCATGACACATTTTAAAAGAAAAAAAATCTGCTAGAAGCAGTTTAAAAACCAGTAGTTAGAGGTATTAGATCAAATGAGAGCTAGAAAAATACACCAATAGCTAATATTTATTGAACTCCCACTATGTTACTATCTATGCTTCTATTGCATATAATTGGCTGATAACAAATGTGGATAATTTAAGTTATAAAACAATGACTACCTACAAGGTGGTTATTACTCCCACTTAAATGAGGATACTTAGGCTTGGAATTTTAATCATATAGTTCATTAAAAGTCCTAAATCTGCAGAGGTATCTGAATTTTTCAAAACTTTACATTCAATGTATCATAGCCATGACAGAGAAGGATACATAGAGTGCACTTCACACAAAAATTATTTAGAATACTTTACACACAAAATTTATTGACATAAAATAATTCTGTATCTGAAGATGAACTTTAGTAATTTATAAGATTCATTTCTGCACTTTGTGTTTCCCGATGATTAGAGATAAATGTGATAATTGCATATGTGACAGAAAAATGTTCACATTTTAAGCCTAATTCTGTCATCCGTTGAGTGACGTTTGAGTGAGTGATAATATACAAGTCTTGGTGCAAATTTTGATAAGATGGTAGAAGTTTTCATTATTTTCTCCCCAGAGTCATCATCAAAACTGAAAAAAAATACACAAATATCTAGATGCTACAACCTGTCAAAATGAAATTGATGCATTTTTCAAAAAATATTTCCTTTTAAAATATAGTTTATGTGAATAGTTTATAAGTAAACACTGTCATGAGCCATGCAAACCAGCAGCTCATATATATATATAGCTCACGTTTTTGCTTCAATCACTTTTGCTTGGTTTTGAGTTCTCAGTGCCATTTTGATGAATCATCAGGTAATGATTTGTTTGCAAATCAAATATTTAGAAGTCATGGCTAATAATTAACTTTGAGTATGCAGAAATGAAAGAATGTCTTCAGTCTATTTGTGTCATATCTATATATATTCATCATTTAAACTAAAATATTCACATTGATGTGTTTGGAAAAAAACAGAGCAAATTTGAAGCACACATTAAATAAAACTTTAACAAGGTAAAAGGAATGGATAATCCATTTGATTTATTTCATAATAATAACCTTCAACTTCTGAAAATAATGCAGAAAGACAACAGTCACATTCAAGTGAGCCTGCAAAACGATTTTAATTTTTACCCAAAATATATGAGATGTATCATTCGCCGTTATCTTACACTTGAAAAACAGAGACAACTGTTCAGAAAGGAAGAGACACAGAAGCTATTATACTTTGTAAGTTCAAATTTTAAAATTCAGGTAAGGCAGGTAAAAACCACAGACACTTTCCCATCCTCCAACGTTGCCAAACATATTAATTTCCATATGCCTCCTTACTTCATAAAAATATAAATATCATTATTTATTAGAAATAATAGTTAAAATTAGTTTTTATTCCTAAATAACATGATTTCCTGTTTTAAAGGAAGGCTCCCTAATAGTGCCACCTATTCATAAACTGTCCTGCAGTTTTACTTTTTTAATTCCAATTTATTTCAATTTAAAGAATAAATACCGTCTACCATGGTAAACTAGTGTATTCCCAACAAATTAAGTGGTCAGTATTTTACAACAAAGGCAGTCACCGCATTTAGCACTTTACTGTTCTGAGTGGAATGAGTGAAGGAAGGGCCTTTGTACATAGACAAATTTTTAAATGTTTCAGAAAAAAACACTTAAAAATAGAGTGGGGGGAGAATTCTAGGAATAAAGCTCAGCTACATAAAATAATGTTTAATATTAGAATTCACCAAACCTGATACAATTCAAAAGAAACTGATGAACTACCCATAATAGGAATAATATATAGTATTGTCTGTCTTAGGACGTCATCAATTTTGTAGCTGATCTTTATGTGGAAACAAAAATAGAGGGCTTTGTCATTTTCACAGGTACAGGGAGAAGACCGCTGCTTTATTAAAAAAAAAAAAAAGGATGGAATGTGAACTGGTAGCCCAGAAATGTGTACTAGAGTGAAACTACCCCTCTATCAAAATGGCCATATGATACACACTTCCAGCTTATTCTGACAGGGCAGAGAAAGACATTACAACCTCACATAAAAAAATAACAACAAAAAAGTCAAACAAAACAACAGCAAAAAAGACCCTATGAAAATGAATTTTGTTCGTACCAAAAATAGAGTCACGAACTCTAAAAAATTGCTTGCATACAGCAACAGGGCAAAGGACATCCACAGCAGGCACAGATACATGGTCTCCAATGAAGTGAAAGTTTCCTCGTAGCAGACACTGACAATCAACTCGTGTGTAGTGAATGTGTGCTGTGGCTGGTTCACTAACACCATATGTAAGAACAGCCAGGGCCATTATTCACTTCGGTTGGCTGAATACTACCCTGGGAAAATACTCAGACACCTAGCTCTTTTCTTAACAAGCAGTTTCTCCTTAAGAAGTTAGTGAACTTGCTAAGTTCACTAACCCCTTAGTGAACTAGAATGAACTTAGCTCACCTCCTTGGGTGGTGGGACATTTGCTAACTTCTAGCTTCTTATTTAAAACCCCAGTTTTGTTTGTTAGGCAGCCACTAAAATAAATCCTCCCCCTTTTCAACTCATTTCCCTTTCTTTTCCTTAAGGTAGACCCTATGTAAACCTAAAAACATATGGTAACTTAATATACCAGGCTTCTCAAAGTGCAAAATATGTTACAGAAATTTTCATAGGCTTCACTTAAACACAGCATTTTATATAATACAGTACAGTTTGAGATTTCTGCTCATAAATTATCCCACTTAACAGACAACTACTTTAAAGGGGTTAATCACTTAAAATAACCCAATGCCTTCTTACACAAGTTAATACAACTGAACTTTACAAGCTTTGTTCAGACTAAAATAAAGTTAATCTTACACTTAATCACATATATACATATCTTAAAATGCTCTTTAGATGCTTACGTATAGACACATTTCTTAAATATAGACCAATCTACCTTATAGATTGATGAGTTATCATTTGGTTTCTGGTTTACACACATTGTACACAATATTAAAAAAATAGTTTGTGAGACAATTTATTTTATTTCTTTCTGCAAAATCTCTTCACCCTGTAACTCTTTAGGAAGGGTTCTTGACCGCTGTAGAACCACACTAAGTTCTTCAATTACCTTTGATGGCAACTTATGATCAGAGTCCAAAGTAGCTTTGCTACTGAGGACTCTGTCCTCAGCCTTCCTCAATGTCTTTAGACCTCTGAGGCCTTTCTGTTGCCCGTGCAGGACCTCAGGCTCTGTGTCCTCCAGGCAGTTGAAACTCCGATGTCTCCTGGTGCGATTTCGAAGCTTATCGTCCTTGTGTTCCAGGCACTGGGCCACGATGGAGGCCCTGTCCTTCAAGCTGGGGTCCATGAATTCCCTCTCACGCTTCTCACTGAGCCGCAACCTTTCAAGTTCTGCTCTTGCACTCTAAAAATAAAATAAAGTGTCTCACAGGAAAGCAAGATTTGGCACAATTGATGTTTAAAAAAAATACATTCCACCTAACAGTTGATGCTTCCTATACAAGAGCTTATTTCTGTGATGTAGGTTCTAATTTTACTTTGACACAAGTGGTGTGTCTGAATTTAAATACTGGTATTGGAGTTAAAGCAAAACTCAAAATGAAGACTGTGGAAATGTATTTTAACATGGATTTAACATACCACTTCAAAGATAATCAGGTTACTTATTCAAATTGACTCTGATTTCAAACTTGACTCTTCCAACTCATTTCTGATTGCATGTGCCACCTGAGCAAGCATTCTTAGCTCCCAGAGCATTGTATTCACTACTCCAAGGGGAAAAAAAATGGTGTTCTGGTCCAGGTGAGCCAGGGAAGTGTTTGGTACTAGAGCCCCATCTTGGAGATACACAACACATATATATCCACATATTAAAGATGCTGAGAAATATCATGGCAGAGAAATCTATTTAACTTCTTTTTCCTGTTTTAGTCTCTTCACAACACATTTGACTAGTAAATCCTCTCCCCACACTTAATGCCTATTAGGATTCTCCAGGTATATTGTCAAAAACACTGACATATATTTGTTAATATCCACTTTTGTATCAGTGGATTCGAATGCCCAATCATTGGGTAAACTTGTAAAAGCCTACAAGTGCAGCAAGTACATTGCAGCAGGACACTAGGACACCTCTGATGTGGCAAAGGTGGACTTTTAAAACTAACATACAGGACACCTTGTGGCTAGGCAATCAATACCCGGTGCACAGAACTTTCCTGGATTCTCAAAGGGGATCAAGACTCAGTCAACTATGTCTATTTTTGTTACTTATTTTTTGTGGTACTTGGGATAAAACCCAGGGCTTTGTGCATACGATGCAAGCACTCCAGCACTGAGTTATATCCTCAGCCCAGGATTTAGTTTTATGTATCACAGTAATAGTTCTCATTATCTTCAATCAGCAGTGAAAGATTTTGGGACATCTTAGATGCAGAATTTAGGGGTGAGTATTAATATAGTGATGAAATTTTAGGTGTACTATAAAGTTTAATATTAGTCTAAAGGATATATAAGCTTGTGAAGGTGGGGACACAGTAGAAGTGACCTAGTAAGAGTCAGAGGAAGGAGCCAGGCGTAGTGGCACACACCTGTAATCCCAGTACTTGGGAGGCTGACACAGGAGGTTTGAGGACAGTCTAAGCAATTTAGCAAGACTCTCAGAAATCTAGCGAGACCATGTTTCAAAACAAAAAACCGAAAAAAGGGCTGGGGGTGTAGCTCGGAGGTAGAATGCCACTTTTGTTTTGCTCCATAATTGACCATAAGGCCATGTCAGGAGAAACTGGAGGACCAGGGGGGAGTATGTACTCCCTAAATTAGCTTCATAGTTCAACCTGTGTTCCCTGGACTGGATTCCTGTGAATGAGACTCAGAATTTTACAATTCTAGATTAGTTAAGGAACCCACAGGTCTGCAGAGTGGTTTATTACAAAAACCAAACAACTATTGATGCAGAATGGGCAGAGGAATAAGGTTATTCCTTCCTGGAGACTTATTCTTTCCTTTGATTATATCAGCACAGCAGGATGGAGTACTGTAACCAAGGACAATTATCTTTGAAGCCTGTGTCCTTTAGAAAAGGAGTATTACGGTGTGATACATGGTCAAGTACATTTCTGTGCATGGAAAAACATTAAAAAGATATGACCACTTGGTTAAAGTGCCTTCAGTCTTTAAATGGTAATTTCTGTTTGGAAAGCAAACTTAATTCCAAATTTAATCTCAAAAAAGATATAACTTTTTAATGACTTTTTCTTTGTTTTGAGGTACTCAGTTAAGATATTGAAGATATTGAGACATGTACTGGTCCCAAAGTGGCTAATGAGTTTTGAGAGTAAATAGCCTATGTTTTTTTTTTTTCCTGAAGAAATCGTACTTCATGTCAAAATTGACACTTTTTATGTTTTCCTACCCTCAAGGTGAGAAGGAAAACAAACAGCAGCCTTCATGAAAAATGCCAAGTCATTTTTATTGATGCACAGTCTATGGGTTCCCAAACCACTGGAACTTGATTGTGTCTCTAGAAAATTTAGTTACTATGGCTCCAGACATTATCTGGCATGGTCTTGCTCTAAGGGTGTTACAATTTATAAGGCCAATTTGAGACTGTGATTTTACCCTCAATATTACTATAAAAATATTTCAAATTGCTTGGCTACCTTAAAGATAAGAAAATACCTTGTATTGTGCATATGTATGTGTATGGTCAATGATATTAAAATAAGTGGCATAGAGTTATTCATATATTTTCCTGATGTATCTGATTATCATTATGCTTTCCAAGTGATTATGATTGTGCTTTTGAGACCAATGAAATAATTAATGAACCTAGATGAACCTAGACACATTAAGACATAAAAAATAAATGCATTAAGCTAATAGGAGACAACCAAGATCCTAACCTACCTCAATATTTCTCCGGGCTTGGGTTGCATTTCTTTCATGCTGGATGGGAATTAGAGGTAAACCTCCAATCTTGGGATTTTTGGTTATTGAACGTTTTCGTTCCTTTCCAGCTGGTGGGCATATATCGTTTTCATGCTGTGGAAACACAATTTCATGCTGTTGGTGAGTGATTTTATCATGCAGTATACCATATTAGTCACTGGACACCTTTCCCATATAGCCACATCAAAAGACCTGCTTTCCATGCGAATGCCATCTATAATTATGATGTTGACTCTGGCAGCGACCTGGCTCCAGGACATGAAACTCTTAAGTGAATGGAGCTTTGAGGTCTCAGTTCAATTTCTAAGTTTCAAATGCATGCCTTCTGTACTACTTATCAAACCAACTGGGGGAAAATATTTGAAGAAACTGGCAAATCTCTTTGTAAGAGAAAAATAACACACTTGTCTAACATTTCTAGGCCCTGTAATCAAAGTAGATATACATTTATTTTCTCCCTACACCAAAGGTGATTTTAATGTAAAAATAATTCGATCTTATATTCCCAAGTCAACCTAATGCATGGCTATCAGAGAAATTAGCCTCATTTCATGACCTTTTGAAAAATGTTACTTCTTCATCTAATTGAATTTCAAAGAAATGTTATCTTTTTACACATACATTTATACTGAAAATCACTGTACAACAGACAGTGTGGCACATTTGTTCTCAAATTATTGACTCTACATTCTATCCCACTAAACAATTATAGATATGACTGGAGAAAAGTTAATTTTGCAATGGGGGATAAGTGTCCACAGGTAAAAATATAAGCTTTTGAGTGATTATTCCTTGAGATATACATATAAAAGAAAAATCTTTAAAGAATTTTGCTACTCCTCAGGGTAGATTAACTTTTTGGAAGTTGGGAAAAGCAAATTGATTTTCAGACAACAATCTATGAAAGATGTACAAAATATCAAGTATAAAATGAGAAGTTTACAGATGCTTTGAAGAAAAAAATTGGTAAACTATATAGCTAAATGCTTACTCTTTATTTTCCTCAATTTTAAAGACAAATGAACAAATTCTCGTGCTTATATTGCAGTGTTTTAATGTATAATTTTATGATGGAGAATTCATTTCTACACATGTTTACTATGTACCCATTATCTAATAATATAATATAATATGATATAATATAATATAATAGATAATTTATATTGCAGGAGATACTTGCCAGGCTTTGTGCTTATCAATATACACATATTATTTCATTAAATCATTAACAATCCTACAGTGTAAATCCTATTATTATTAGACTTAGTGCTTGTGCATAATATATACTCTTGAATTTTAGTGAAACATTTACCTTGATTCAGCAAATCTATAATGGTAGACTGCATAACATTTCAATCAGAAAGAAAGTCACAAATTTTATGCTATTCTATGTCACGGTTCCAAACATGGTAATAATAACTTTGATATTATGTACTTGGAATGTTCCCAACATGTAAAGAAAGAGAAAACCGGCCCAGAAGGAATTAAGTAATTTTGTGATTTGTGCTCATGCTTTCAAATAATTGATGTATAATGCGATGCTAAATGATATTTTGAGAAAACTGAGATCATGATGAAGCCTCAGGACCTGGACTTCCTGGCCTCTGTACCTTCTGGGTATCAGGCTGACTCACTCCCTCATTTCAGACAGATCTCAGCTCATCTGTCACCTAGCCAGGAAGCCAATCCCCGAGAACTTTTCTCAATTAGTGCCCTCCCTTACCTCAGTATATTCTCTTCTTCCCTAACTTATATTACTTCATTTTATCACACTGATGTCCATTTGAAATTTTATCTGAATACTTCTTTATTTTCTTCCCACTTTCCTATTTCAGAAACACCGAGTGCAGACTTTGTAAAAGGAAATGGGTTCTGCATGGCAGATACACATATGAATTGAATAAGAGAGAATCCTTCCTCTCATGACATTCATTTTAGTAGGAAAGGCAGGCATGAAATACCTAATTCCACATATGTTTCTAATTGGTGCTACAGAGGAGAAGCACAGAGTGCTAAGGGTCTCATTGATCTGAAGGCCAGGGAAAGTTTCTCTGTGAATGTAGTATCTAAGCTGAAATCTAGGGGGCATTTGAAGCAGGAGTGAGGATGGGGGTGGATATTACAATAGTTTTCTGCATAGCAGAACAAACTCATTGTAAGGGGCATTTACAGTTGAATGTGTGTGTGTGTGTGTGTGTGTGTGTGTGTGTGTGTGCACTCCCGCACATTAACATGTATATTAACTTTTGCTACTTTGCTGTTTCCTTATGAAAATGAGCCATGATTTCTTAAAGCTGGGAAGGTCTCTGTGTTTATCTTAATGGAGGAACTGAATAATCCCCAGAAGGGGAATGAAGAGAAGAAAGATAATTAATTGGGCCAAGTCTTCGGGATGAGAATAAGTAAGGATATTTGAGTCAGGGAGAAAGAACTTTAGTTATGTGGAAAGTCTTTGATTCCTGGATATTCATTCCTTGAGTTTCAACAACAGAGTCTACTGACTTAAATTATGAAAAGTAAAATATCAGTTTAGTTGTGCCACAAACAGACACTGTAACGGTATTTGGCTGTATGGTCCCAACTTTACTAAATACTTCAAATCTAGTTTTGGTTTTGTTTGTTGTTTAGGTAGAGTTTGAATATCTGAATTTTCCAAAAGAAATCTCTCTAAAATTTAGCAGCTATTCTTTTCCTGAAAATGTATTCCCAAGTGGTGACAGTAGAGACATTCTGAGAAGAGTCATGTTTATTAACCACTGGAAAGGTTAATAAATTAAATGAACAGAGAAAATGGTTTTCAAAACAAATAAGGACTAGATTTTGGGGTCAGTTAACTTCTTCCTTGTACGAGAAACAGGAAAGTACCTCCACAGTAATAAAGAGTGGCAACTTAATCGTTACCAATGAATTTCAATGCTCAGTGAGAAGCAGTTGGGAATAGGGCCAGGCAAGGTTGGGAAGGAAACCAATCCAATTAATGGGACTACTTAACCCTCACTGAAAGAGTGCATCCTCCTCTAAGGAGGAGACCAAATGGGAAGTTAAGTATAAGCATTAGCCTCAGAAAACCCTGGGTTGAAAGGAATAAATGAACAGTCCTAAGCAAACAACAGACCATTTGTTCTTAAGGCCAATGACATCATGCGGGTTTGTTGAAAGGAACACATGAGTTGACTTATGAAGCATCTAGCACGCAATAGGGATTACAGAAATGTATGTTCCTGTCCTTGTTTATGGAAAGGCAGGGATGTGGAGAGCGGAGGAACAAGAAGGGAACTAGGACAGTCTTCTAAATGAAGATCTTTGTGGGACTTTGGGTGGGTGCCAGCTAAGTTAAGTTCCTCCTTCCTCTGCTACCATCTTAAAGCAATACCCCTCTTTCAACCAAGGAGCCGCCTGGCTGTTAAAAAGGAAGCCTTGACAGACAGAGTAAAATCTGTTTCAAAGGGTAATGAATACATTTAAATTTTTATTTCTTAAAAAAAGAATGTAGAAATGAAAGTTTATGTCAATAATCTCTCTAAAAATTCTTTGAAAATCACCACCATATTCACATTTCCTGTAAACAAAGTTGTTATATTCTACTGGACAGCTGAAACAGATATCATACCTGGGCAATAAAGATACTGGCCATCCACTCCATCTGGGCTTGTGAACTATCACAACACAGGTGCCTGCAAAACGAGGTTTATAAAGTACATAATTCAAAAAGACAACTGGATATTCTCCACAGCATTTCTTTGGTGATTTAGCAATTAGAAATCTCTTTGGATTTCTCCTGATTTATGGCTTAACACAATCAAAAGTTCAATATTTCAGTCAAGTGTTTTCTGCCAAGTAAACAATATCAAAATAACAATGTAAATATGCCTGTTTAAACAAAATACAGAAAAAGGCTTTGGTAACTGTTGCAAAATGATCAATATTTTTAGAAAGGCAGAAAGGTCAATATAATTTTTCTTTTTCCAGTACTCCATGGCAAAACATCTTTTTTCCCAGAAACTCTGAGCCTAATATACATACACAAACACACACACACACACACACACACACACACACACACACATTCTCATAATGACATGCTTTTAATAAAGGTATAGATATAGTCTCCATCATTATGATTATAAAAATGAATACCCACAGATTTATGAAAAATAAACTACTTATGAAAAACCACTACATACTCAGTAATACTGACTCAGTATGCTTTCATTGAAATCCTGAATAACACAGAGATCTTGCTCTTGAGGTTTGTGTATTCTATTAGGGGAGCTGGGCATGTAAACGAATACATTTTAACATAGTAAGCAAAAGCAAATGGGAAGTTGAAGGAAGCACAGAAATAGAAGATGTTGGGAGGGGGCAAGTGAGATGAGGGTGTTTTCTATAAGAGGAAACTTTTATAAGTGATGTTAGAGGGACATAATGGACATTTTGATGTATATTCCTGGATTATTAAAACTAATTTACTTGAAAAAAATGATAAAAATGGCACTTAAAAAACTGGTTGTTTTCTTCCTTCATTAGAGTTTTATGAAGTCACTGTTTCTTTTTCATTGACATGTCCAAAAAAAAAATCAAATTATCTTAGGAGGCGCCCATGTATATGTTATAGATGCAACAAAGAAATAAATAATGATTAGAGGTAGGTGTTATATGATAAGCCTCTGGGGGAGGTATGAGCTATGGTTTCAAGGAAGAATAACAGTTGATTCTTATGGTTCATCAGGGAGAGAATGCAAGTCTCGAGGAAGGGCGCGGCAAGTATCGTGGAAGAGGGGTAAAAGGACCACAGGTAACTCACATGTAGATATGAAGCAGTAGGGGATGTGGCTCAATTAATCTTGTTCTATCCTTAAGGACAAAGGAGAAACTCATGGGAAATGAAGCTGATGAAGTCACATTTACAGGGCCTTGCCTGCTATGCCAACAATCCTGTACTTTGTCCTGTATCTGATGGGATTCACAGAAGAGTTTGAAAGCAGGAGAGAAGCATGATACAGTGGAGAAATGTTATTTTGGTAGGTGGGTGGAGAATGTAGTAGAAAATAAAAGCAAAATCAGAAGGATGAAGAGTATATAAGACTTCTAGACTAATCCAGGCAGTTAAAAGAAGGTGTGGCCCCTAGAATACAGGGATACAGGTGGATGATATGGAGAGGCAGATCTGGTATGGTTTAGCAACTGATCAGGCTGTAGGCAGGTGAGGAAGAAGGAGGCATTTAGTACAATCTCTGGGAGACTGGCAGAATATGGGTGACAACAATGGAAAAAGGGTACATATATAAAAGAATAGATTTGAGGCCAGGATTTTTTTTTTTTTTGCAATCCTATTTTAGCTAGTTCTTATCCTTTTTTGAAAACTGGATTTTGCTTATCTCTTAAGAGCTGGATTCTACAATCATATAATATCTATGAAAGAAATCAGATGTAGTTTCTCTTAAAAGGCATTGCCAAAGAGCATACAGGGATACTGAAACAGACCCGGACCTTGATACAAATCTATTTTCTTCTTATTTGACTACAAGTATTTAGAAAGACTTTAACTTCTCCTAGGTGAAATATTTCCTGTCTGTAGTTCTATCCACTAAACAATGAGAACTAAGCTGCTAAGTAATGAAGTCATTCTCTTCCTGAAGTTCTCATTAGTATATCCAATGAAAAAGTTGCCAAGGGTTCACTTACCAGTGATGCTTTTCAGAGTATGCGGTCAACCCCCAGCTACATCACATAGGAAGAAACACACATACACAATACATTAAAAATAATGATTTTTACAAGATTGGAAACAGAATTCAACGTTAAGGAGATGAGGTTTAATGACAGCCATGCATAATGGGACAGATTTCCACAAGTGATGATTCAATATGCATGATTCATCTAGAGGTGAATGCTAAATATCAAAGGATTGGCTACAAATTTATATGGAATAAAGGGAGACAAAGGGAAGGACTCCTGCAATGTTAGAGGCCAGAGGGGAAATCTCTAAGAAGATACTCTTGACTCAGTGCTTTGTGTTGGATATGGTTTGTCCCACATGAGTCCTTGTGCAGAAAGCATGGTTGCCTGTATGGCGATGTTGACAGCTGATTTAACCTTTATCAGGTGGGGCCCTGAGTTGGGCAAGGTGGTGCACAGATGTGATCCCAGTAATTGGGAGGATGAGACAGGAAGATTGCACGTTTGAGGCCAGCCTCATCAATTTAGCAAGACCCTCAGCAACTTAGCGAGACCTGTTTCAAAATAAAAAATAAAAGGGTTGGGGTGTGGCTTGGAGGTAGAATGCTCCTGGGTTCAATCCTCAATAACAACAACAAAAGAGGTGGGGCCTAATGGGGGATACTCAGGTTACTGGGGGCATGCCCTTGGAAAAGTTTAGTTCTTGTACAACCCCTTGGTAATTCTCCTGAAAGGGTTGTGATAAAACCTAAGCCTGGCCCCACCTAGCTCTCTCTGGCTTCCTGCTTGGAGACATGATCACTGCACATGTTCCTACATTGCCATCCACCATGATGTGATGCAGCTGAGAGGGCCCTCACCAGAATTCAGCCCATGTAGGCACCATGCCTCTGAACCTCCATCGCTGTGAGCTCTTATCTTATTCCAGCCATTTTCATAGACATTTGTCTTTATGCAGTGTATTAGGTTTGGGTTATTATGTAGCTTGCCTCAGAATATATATTGGAAGAAACCAAAGAATGCGCTAATTTTAACTACATGCATATATGTATTGGGCTTATAAATGAAGTGTGGAGGCAAAAGTAATTATCAGTAAAAGAATCTGATAAGTAAGCACATATAGTTCATTAGAATGTTTCATAATATTGAGAAAAATAGTAGGGTAAGCATTTATTTCTCTAATTAAAGGGATTTGTGATAATAAATTATAGTATAAACTGAATGCTGGGCGAATAAAGTGTTAAAGAGGCATGCAGCATATAAGATAGGTCTACATTATATCATTTATATGCTTTGTGTTTAGTACCAAATAGAGCACAATGAAAAGGGCCAGTTACAGAGCCAGGACCCAAACAATCTGGAAACCAAGCATCCAAGCCAAGAGTCGTGTGCTTCTTCTGTGTAGCCTTTCCTGGAAGAGTCCCCATGGCCCTGGGCAGTCTGCACCCAGTCAAGAAACGGACACTGGGGAGCCCACGTCCTTCCCGAGGGACAGGGCCTTCTGAGGAGTCCTTGCTTTACACAGGGAGATAGCAATCACCAAGGAGCTTGACCTTAGTCTCTGTGGGAATGCCACCCCTCCTTATCTACTCACACAGTCCCTCCATCTGCCACGGATGAAGCAACTTAAGGAATTTGCCTAAAACTCACTTTATAAAAAGACTAATGCCACTGAGCTATAAATCCTTAAAAAGATTTATTTTCCCCATTTTTTTTTCCTTTCAACAATGCTTTGCTTTCAAACTTTACCTCGTTGGAGGCTTCATTTTCTTTTTCACACCAAGATAAAACTTCATTGAACTCAGAGAAAACATTTTGTCATGTTTACTGCTCTGTAAGGAAAAAATAATTGGAATTAAACAGATTTTTACAAATTTCCTTATGTTTTCCTTGATATTAACAACTGAGTTTAGAACTGTTTAGTTTCTACAATGTTTCATTAATAGAATACCAAGTTTTAGCAAATGAAAAGTATTTTGATTACAATATAATCCAATAAATAAACAAGTTATTTCAGATATATTTAATATGTGTATACATATGTTTATATATGTTTATATATAAACACAGATGCATAGCTTCATAATTGGTTATCGGAAACACTTGGGGACAGATATGCATCAGAACTGATAATTTTTCATATATTAAAATACAGTACATTTGCCATATATTATGGAACCTTATCATGCCACCAGTGTTATCTGGGGAAGTACCCTATATTTAAATATATTCAAATTTCTGTGCTAAAATGCATGATATATCATTGATTATGAGCTTAATAAATAAAGGCCCGGGGTATAGTCATGTTAGTTTGGGTCAGATTGTGCCACCAAATGTAACATGATTTTCTGTACATTTGGATTTCAAAATTACACAAAAAAGGCTATTTACCTTTATGGGCACATACTGAAGTGTATCTTATATATCCACTGTAATGAAAATTATAACCAATAATTCATTCAAGTGGAGTATAAAAAAGGCATTTACATTTTGCCATGGATCAATTACATATTCTCTACACCCCTCTTCACGTATTTATCTATGTCTAAGTATATATTCAAAAAATATTAAAAGATGCTTAGATATATTTTCTCATAGCTAAGTTGTCTGACAGAGGCAAAATTACACTCTTATTTAAAATTTAATATGAAAACCACATACATCTCATTATTTATGCTCAGATACCTGCAATAGAGTTTGTAAATATAATAGTCATTGAAATAATTTATAAGGCAACATTCCCCTTATCCTAAAAATTCTCAAGAAAATCTTGTGTTTCAATCTGGTAGGCAGATAGCATTTATAACTGAAAGAAAGGTTGTTTTGAGGTCAGAGAGAACATGGTGTAAATCAGGCTTGCTTCTTACTAGTTTGTGATTTCACATTTCTTCTCTCTGACTCTATTTTATTATTTGTAAATAAGGATAACAAAAATATTGACCATGTATAATGAGTTATTGTGATGATTAAATCTGTAAGCAAAGTGTTACTGTGAAGGGTTACTGTAAAGATTAAGCATCAAAAAATGCCTATAAAGGGTTCAAACCAGTAATTGGCATAAAGTATGCTCACAGGTAATGAAAGCAGTCTTCAATGTAAATTTAGAACATATAACCTCATAGAAATTGCAATATAGACATTTGTTAGGATCCCAGAACAATGCACAAAAGCCCACACAGCCAATAGTTCAACTGAGTACTCAATTCTGTATATTAGAATATTCCCATTATATCTTTTCTTTATAATAGCAACCAAATTTTAAAGTAAAGGTAGGAAATAAGTGTATAAAATTAAAATCTGGTTTCCATTGAGTCACAGGTTAGGAGAATATAGAAGAAATACTTATAGGAAAAGGAACCAGGAAGATGACCAAGAATAATGTTTTGGTGACCAATGGATTCTGTGGAAGCAACTCTAAGGCCTGAGGTTTACATGTCAAATTTATCCCTAATCACTATCATCACTGAGTTTATTAATATCATTGAAGATATTTTTAAATATGTATTTTGGATTTATTTTAACACGTATGCCTAGGTTTCCTGAATGGAACAGGTCAGCAACATGATTAAGAACAAGAATTTTGCTAAACTGATTAAGATTTACAGTTAAACTTGTATTTATTTGTTAGCCTTTAGCAGTTTTGATTTGGCCAACAATGTACCCACATCTTATCTCTTTACACTAATTCTTAACATTAAATATGACAATATGTGCATTTTAAATGAAATGTTCTATTCAAATTGCTGTTTGCCTTATTTTTACTCATTGCTTACTTTCATTATTTTTATGAAGCCAAATATATTATTTTTTTCTTTTGGACTTTCTATATTTTTGTTTAAAGTATTTAACACAGCTGAAAAATACTCAATTCCATGGTCTTGTACCTTTAAGCGTTGCTAGTTTAAAAAATTTAATTATTTTATAAATCTGGAATTTATTTTTTATATCTTGACACGGAAAATTTAAATTGAACATTTTTGTTGACAATTACCCTACCCTAATTTAATGAACAAATGTTCCTAATTTATACATGCATTTCTCATGCCATATTTATAAGAAGTGAAATTCTCATATGTAATTCTTTTACATGACTCTATGGTGCCATTCCTCTATGCCCACGTTTATAGCAGGATTATTTATTTAAGCTATTTTGGCTTTCTTAGATGCTTTAATAGTTGTTGGGAAAATACTTCACAACTATTTTATTTCTCACCCCCTAAAATATTTGTAGGTATTCTTATCTATTTATCCTCTGAGGTGAATTATTATTGCAAGTTCTAAAATATTAGTAAAGCTAACATGAACTTTATTATTTCTATCAGTGAAATTCTGTGGTTTTCCTCAAACAGGCTTCTACTTATTAAGGCCATTTTCTGGTTGTTTAAGCATTTTTCCTTTTAAGTTCAACTGGGGGCTCATTTTTGGATATTGATTTTTGTGGCCTGCTAACTTGCTGGGTTTTAGGGAAGAACATTTTAAGTTTGAAGTGTCTATTATGGAATAGTGAGTTTTCTTTGTATGGTAGTAAGTACCCACTACATAGTACTCAGGGAGAAGAGGGCCAACTACCAGGAATACATGCAGCAGAGGTGATTCCTGGCTACCTTTGTCAGAGGTAAATCAGATTACAGCTGAGGCTAATGTCTTCTCTAATAGTTTAGACAGTTATTTCCCAGGACACAGTACCAACCATTGCAGCAGGGCAGGGTGAGGGAGCGATTCCAACAGAATGGGGAGGGCGGCACTTGCATATTTGAGAATGCGAAACTGTGCCTAAGCTAGACAGTCTTCATTTATGCGGGACATTCATAAATCCAGGATTAGCCGGGCGTGGTGGTGCACGCTTGTAATTCCAGTACTTGGGAGGCTGAGACAGGAGGATTGCAGGTTCGTGGCCAGCCTCGGCTACTTAGTGAGGCCCTCTGTAACTTAGTGAGACCCTGTTTCAAAATAAAGAATAAAAACAGGTTTGGGGGTGTATCTCGGAGGTAGAATGCCCCTGGGTTCAATCCCTAGTACTGCAAAAAAAAAAAAAAAGTCCAGGATTGTCTACATTTTGAAGACCTTTTACCAGGTTGAAAGATTAAAGTATTAGCGTTAATTCCCCAAGACATTCTTGGCATGCAAGTTCATTACTTTATATCATATTCTGTCAAAAGGAACACAGAGGAGATAACAATTGTGAAAAGAAATCTTTTTTTGTGTTTTAATCCTTAAACTGAATATACATGAAGAGGAACTGTAAAGATCCTAATGGGAAGTCCTATAAAAGGAAATTTTGTTTGGCGAGATACATTTGCTGTTGGCATACTGCAACTGTCTTTTTTGGTATGTGTAACTTCTGGATAATTTCTTCAAGAAGTTCAATATATTTGACTGATATGAAGTCTGTAATGTGTTGTTTCAGTCACTATATTTCAAAGTAAAGTTTTTAACTAAGTCAATTAAGTGTGCTTAAGAAATTATTCCTGTGGTTAAAAAGATTTTGCTTATTAGTTCATGTAACTTTTAACAATTTTCTTTTTTCATACCATTAACAGTATAATGGCAATATTCTTTGAAACCTCTCACCTTTTATGTAAATTAAGTCTGAAAACATTTTAATTAACATTTTTTATACAGGGAAAACTTGGAAAACAAAATATCTTCCCCTGTGTATTACTCTAATTTGTTGTTAATGAACATTCATAAATTATCTCTAATTAACACAGTCACTTTAAATACACTTCTCACTTCGTAATTTCTACTCCCTTCTCAGTAAATCATTTTCTAAATATATATGAGCATGCATATGTTAATGGAAACTGCCAAAACCAGTGCCAAATCTTTACTCAAATAATTTGGAGGATTTTACTACTGATTATTTTATTGTGCAATTACTTGAACAGGGAACATGAGCAATGACTTCACTATCAGCGAAGGGAAATATATGCAATATGAAAAAATAACCAGCAAAATAAAATCATGTGTTGATAATAATACTCCTTTGAGTTTAAAGGAAAAAACATTATCTCTCATCTGTTTTCCTTAATGTATAAATTAAAGTATGACTTGCATTGATTTAGTATGACAGATGTTCAAATGAAACTTTCAAACATTTAATAATTAGACCATAATTCCATAATCTGCGGTCACTAGAATATTTTTATTTTTTTATTTTTTATTTTTTATTTTTTTTTGTGGCACTGGGGATTAAACCCAGGGGCATTCTACCTCTGAGCTATACCCCCGGCCCTATTTTGATTCTTTATTTTGAAACAGGGTCTCACTAAATTGCAGAGGGCCTCACTGAGTTGCGAAGGGCCTCACTAAGTAGATGAAGCTGGCCGCAAATCTGGATCCTCCTGTCTCAGCCTCCCAAATACTGGGATTACAAGTGTGCGCCACCACACCTGGCTTAGTAGGATTTTTTTTAAAGTCTGTTCTGCGTCCTTAAGGAGCACCACCTTTCAGACATGCTCTTGAGACATACTGTCAACCAGCATTTAATGGTTTTATATAAATTATTTTACAGCTGGATGATCCTTTAAAACATATAAAGTTTCTTAAAACAAAATATATTTTACTAAGAGATATGAAATTGTTAATCTCAGAAAAACAACACATGTATAAGAGTCTCTGCCCCATGAACAGGGTTCTCTGTAGCAGATGTTAAATTTTACAACACCTTGGTGGATAATACTATAAACAACTGAATTATATGTATAACTGTATTTGAAAATATTTGGCACTATTGAACTGAAAAAGACCTATCCTCTTCAAATAAAATACTGTCAGTAAACACACCAAGCTAAAATAATGCAAACTTATTAAATTTCCTTAGTGAGTTGTTTCACGGAGCCTTTAAAATCTGACACCTAGGAATGAATTGTTCCACTGCTTAGTTGTTATATGGTCTTGGACAAATTATGTAATATCTTTGTGGCTCTGTTTATTCATGTGCAATGTAGAATAGCAGTACTGATTTCCTGGGGGTTATTATACAGATAACATATACAGACCGTTGCTTCGCACACAGAAGCCATCTGAACATTAGTTGGTGCTCTCTTGACTTGCGCTGCTGTTACTGCTACCACTGGCCACTAGTTGGTTCTAGTGACCCCCCCATTGATGCAGAATGGAAGAAGAAATCAGTTGTCTGATGAACGTTCAGGTTGATGTTTAAATACTTTAGGCTGACATTCAACTGCAAAAGTGCCCCCTAACCAAGATATTATGTATATTCAAGAACAACCACTAAAGATATCAGTCTATTGAAGATAAAGGCATGTGGACCATTATCAGAAACCATACAAAATTAAATCAGATTCTATTCTAGATGACTAATCAGCTGTGACATAACTTCCTTAACTTTCACATACACAAATCTAAAACTTATGTACCTTAAAATATGGTGTATTCCATTCACGTAACTCCAAATACTTGTATATCTTAGTTTTATAAACTCTACTACTCCTCTACTGAGGAAACTGAGATGATAAGAAACAATAAAAATCACTTGACACTCAGGCAGATTCCCTCTGGGTCTGACAGGTGGAATAATAAGGTGGAAGTTGAAGGATAGTATATAACATGACTTTCTAGATAGAGGGATAAGGACTGCAGAATCCATGGCTGTTTTGTTAGCCCCCTGGCTGGAAATTCCATTGCTCTTCAGAAAAGCAAACTTGGGATGTATACACAAAGTAGGAATGCTACTAAGATTTATTTATGCCCACACAGAGGCTTCCCTGTGGGGAAAATATATGAGCAAAGTAGCTACAGCATGTGAAGAGCTCAACAGAAGCCACATGGAAATGGGGCTACTGCCTTGGAATGCTGCCTACCAGTTCTCTTTTCATAATATAATAGCAGATGTTCTAGTCTGGTCTTCCTTTGTACATCTCTACAGAAGAACATAGTTGAGCATAATTCACTTAAAGTAGGCAAGCAATGTTTACCCAACTGAATTTCATAATTCAGGATTAAAAAGTAGAGTCCACATCCTGCTGACTGCCATTCTATACTTAAAACAATTGCCTCCAGACTGCTTAAAGCTTGAAGAGGAAGAGATGTTACTGTATCAATGTGACCACCACTCAAGACAGGACAGAGAATATTTCTCCTGGAAAGGACCCTGTTGATCGTTCCCCTGGCAATTCCACAAAGACTTTTTCTCTCAACCTAGGCAAAAACTTTCTGACTTCTAAGACCATAGAATGGTTTTGCATATGGTACTACTTTGTGTCAAGGTTCTTCTGTTCAATAACATTTTGAAGATTCACTAATGTTGTGGCATGCATTAGATTTCATTCATTTTTATTGATGAGTAGTATCTCATCATATAAATATAACATTCTCCTCTTGATAAGACATTTGGAAAGTCTATTGAGCTTTTATGAATAAAGTTGCTTATGAACATTCTTGCACAAGTGTTTTTGTGAAGATAATACCTAGGAATAGAATTACTGGGTTATGGGACAAATGGATGAGTAACATTTTATTAAAAATGTGCTAAACTTTTCTACACAGTAATTGTTATTTTACCTTTCCAACAACTATTGATAAGAATTCTATTCATCTATATCCTTGTCAACATTGGGGTTGCTACTCATGATTTTGTCAGACCAATGAATGTAAAATAGTATCTCCTAGTTTTAATTTTAACTTTCTGATGACTAATGATATGAGGAATTTTGTGTTCAATGGCTTATTGAGTATTTCTATATCTTCCTTCAAGTAGTGTCTGTTAAATCATTTGCCCAAATGTTAGGTTGTCTTTCTTATTGTTAGATTCTTTCTTATTGGAAGAGTTCTATATATACTGGATATGAGTCCTTTTTCATATATATCTGCTATGAATATATTTTTCAGTCTGGGACTTACCCATTCAAATTCTTAGTGGTATCTCCTGATGGGCATGCTATAATTAATATATATATATATATATATATATATATATATACTATATGTGTCTGTATGTGTGTGTGTGTATGAAATGTTTCCCAGTTTAAAAAGTACTAGTACATATATTCTTGTTTAAGCATTAAAGCAACCTGGCCTGCAGGATTCATACTATGATCATCATATTACAGATTCAGAAATTGAGGTTGAGAGGTTAAGTTACTTATTCACACAACCAGCTCTTAGCGGAGATGAGATTTTCTGATGTTAAGTTCAATATTCTTATAGCTACATCATTTATCTTACTCCCCGTTTTTTATCTCTAGTTCTCTTCCCTACTCTACAATGATCTTTTAAAAAAGCCTCAGGGAGTTCAAATTTAAAGAAAATAACCCATAAGATCCAATTAATAAATGTGACATTATGTAAGTCAATTCATTCAAATGTACAGGAAAGATACTAAGATTTATGGCAACTTTTAGGTTTTGCCTTTTTATGCTACTTTAATTTCCATTAGCTAAACTTAAGCTTCTTTTGCCTTTGGGTATAACACATTTTCTCTTAATTTTATTGACTAAGATGCCAATTTATATGCTAGTTTATGTAACACATATTAAACTTTTCTTCAGGGTGTAAGTCATTCTCTGTCCTAAAATATTTAAGGTGCTTAGAAAGGCCATACCAAATTACCCACTGTATTACTGAATGCATTAAAATCATATCCCAGAGGCTGAAAGGAATCATCAGCTTATCATGCATTTTATTTACTACAGGCAGGGACTTTGAGAAAGATGGCTGAGAGTGGTGTAAAATAGGAACATTAATGCTCATTCAAATAAAAACGTATGCATGTTCAAATTCTACTAGTACAATTACCTTTGGGTCTTTGTATAGAAAGAGATATCCATCTCGTAAAACAAAATATCGGTCTTGGAACTTATTTCCAGACAGTATTTTAGATGGTTCTTCCTTTATTTTCAGGACTCCTTCTTTGATACTTTTCTCTGTAAAAATAATTACTTTTGTAAGTTTGGCATGTTTTCACTTATTTGGAATACAATATAAAACATTTATACATTTTCAGTTTCAATAATATACAAATTAGTAACTATTTTTCTACCACAAAACAGCCTAAAGTGATTTTTTGGGAACATGATTTGTCAGTGGTATTGTTCTTTATCATAGGCAGGTCTACCAGTGCTGTCCAATTAGCCACAAGCTGGTGAGCACATGAAATGTGGTTAGTATAGATTGTGGTGTGCCGGAAGTGTGAAATACATACCAAATCTCAAAGACTTTGGTCACAGAAAAAAATATATCCCTATTTTAAATGTTGATTTTATGTTGAGATGATACTTTGGATTTGAGATTGAATAAAATATAGTAGGAAAATGTGGGAAACTGTTCTAAGTCTAAAGAATATTGGCTTAAGGATTTGTAGCTTCTTGCTTGCTTTGGCAGAAGATTGCCTTTCTTGAAGGAACTGAAGATGACGAACTCGATGCCCCGTCACTCTCTAAGCTATTTCCTTCTGTTTTACTACACCATTTGCTTGCTTTTCTTAGGGGTGGAAGACCCTCCCAAGGAGGGAGCTGAAGACAGCAACCTCTGCTACACCTGCAAAACTGCCAAATAACAACTTATCTTCTAAAGCATTCCTAACCCAATGCTCTACTCCTTAACCAGAGACAAAGATTTAATGACCCAATCTCAACTCTGTAAACCTGAAATAAAAGGAAGAGCTGAGTTTCACTCAGGGAATTCGCTCTCTTGCTTTCTCCCCTCTCACCTTTTCGAGACCAGGAATAAAGTCTCAAGAGCATTTTCTTTCATCGCATCATCCTGTGCCCTGCTGGTACAGAGCCCGGCAGTAAAACAGTAAAATTATTTTCACCTGTTTCTTTATACGTATTTTAACAATGTGGCTACAAAGCAAGTTAAAATTACATATGCAGTTTGCATTATATTTCTTTTAGATAGCACAGATATAAACAATGCAAATACACAGGTACAAAAGGAAACCTTTTCAGGAATTCTATCTCAGGAATCCAGGAATTCTAACTCAGGAACCTAGGAATTTTTAAGAGATTAGGAAATTTTTTTTTTTTTTATAAATTTGAGACAGGTAAGAGTAAGGAAAGGCAAATTGCTTTGGTAGGGTAGTTAAAAACACATTTCATATGCAATATGGTCAGTGTGCCCCATTATAGATCATTCCAACCCACTATATTAGAAAACATTGGTGAGAACTCATTTGTATTTTATCATGTATAAATTTATCAGTGTATCTCCAACCTAAAACTTTCCCCTGATATCCAGATATTCAACTGCCTACTTGGGAATTGAAGAAGAGTGGGAAGAAAATGGAACCTAAAGGCAGATAACTATGACACTGTCACATAGTGTCAGCTTGTTTTTCTTGTAAGGTAGAAGACACCTATTCTGCCGGACTTCTGTGGCCTTTACACAGGATAATGTACACAAATCTTGTAGGAATGAATACTGTACCAATACTAGGACCTTTAGAAATTTCCTGGTATCAAGGTGATACAATTCTAAATATCCATGTGTGTTTATGAAATTTACAAAATAACTGGGAAGGTTTTACTGCCAATCTCGTTAATATACATGGGGAGGGAAGAAGAGGGAGGAGAGTGGGATATAGAGGGAAATACACCAAGTGATGTGTATTTCTATGATGTGCCTGTTTCCATCACTGTTAATCTCATTCTGATGTATAATACACTGCATCAATAAAGGTACTTTTTTTTTAAAAAAGAACTCTTAGTCTTAAACCTAATACACTTTGGTTTATTTGGGGAAAACTTCTATTATAATTAGCATAAAAAAACCAAAGGCTAAACAATAGGACTACTTCCTTACAGAATGAGTAAATGGAAGCAAAAATCCCTGGGATTAATCCTGACCACAAACAAGAACACAAAGGTAGTTAACAACCCAGATGGTTTTCATGGTACACACATAGGCCACAGACAGCATGTTTTAAATCATAATGCCAAACTAATGGTTCTTTTTAGGTATCCTGCGACTGTAAAATAATTACTGGAAAACATACTGCTACAATTTGTCTTCTGGTACATTCTCTTAACATTCAGTTCTACAGAAAAACAGTTTAAGGGATATTTTATAGCTAAACAAGAAGTATAAACAGAATAGTAAGCAATTTAGAAAACATTGGATAAACAGTGACTTAGTTTATTTAGAACAGGAACTTGGAGAAAGGCATTTCTAGTATGACTAGTTTACAAATAATTATTTTTAAAAGTTACAATGAAGTTGTGAGGTACAGATACTGTGTACTGCTTAATATAGTCAAAACCCATTCATACCTTCTGAGAGTACCTTTATCATTTAAATTATTTTTCAAATTTATAGACTTTTAAGTTTTGCAAGTTAGAAAGAAGCAGTCGGTCATGGTGGCACATGCCTGTATTCCCGATAGTGGGGAGACTGAGACAGGAGGATCTTGGGTTCAAAACCAGCCTCAGCAACTTAGTGAGGCTCTCAGAAATTTAGCAAGACCCTGTTTCAAAACAAAAATAAAAAGGGCTGGGGTTGTAGCTCAGAGGTAGAGTGCCTCTGGGTTCAATTCCCAGCACTCCCCCCAGCACACACACACACCAAAAAAAAAAAAAAAAAAGCATATATCCAGTGTCTAAGTAAACAATTTCTAGGTCAAAGAGAAAGCAGGCTTAGGTAGAAAATACTCTTTCTGACTTTGTGTGCTTATCGGTTAAATTTTATTTTAATAGGCACTGCATGTAATTGAATATATTAGCTAAATCTTGAAGTATCTATTATTAAGGGACTCAGAAAACTTTGATAGGAATATATGTTAAGGATGAGGAAATATCAAAAAAAGGTGAAATATAAAATATGAATGTAAATACTGAGGGTACAGATGTCTTTCTAAAAGCACTCTACTAAATTTCTGTCTGCTTTCAAAATGTTAAAACAAGTTGAAGGGCATCTACCCATTAAGGGCCAAAATAAAGCTCCACACTTTGGGGGACATCATGTGTGATTCACTCTGTACATAACAAAACCCGGGTTATAGGTTTGGTGGATTCCAGTAATTTACACTTCCAAACCCTCAGGGTGCTGTGGGATCCCTCAGCACTGGGTACTCCCCTCATTCCTTTTGTTCCCTCCACCTCATCCTGAGCAGAAAGCCCCTGGCTGCAGAAGAAGCTGACTCAGCAAACAGTTCACAACAACTATCCACCACATCTGAGGTCCCCATCTGAGTTCAACTCCAGTGTGTGGATGTGAAATTCCCATGCCTCGCATGTAACTTCCAAGCTGGAGTCCAAATTCCTGTTCTTAAGATCTTTATAGTATGATAAATGCCTTAAAATTCTTGAGATTCTAGTCAGAACTCCTGTCTATGCTATACTTTGGGCTTCTCTCTTTTCTGGAATCCTGTGATTTTTGAACTCTTTCATAATACACTGATCTTTTAGAAGCCAAGTTTTCCTAATTCCTAACTTTAGAGCACTAATATTTCTAATGCCAAATAAGCAATCTTTATAGCCATACCCCTTGCTATACAGTTATTCAATATTCATTGGGTCCCTCTGATCTAATAAAAAAGACTAATTTTGGATATAATATGGTCCTTGGCAAGATGTTATATAAGCTACTAAGCATAGAAAACTTCTTTGTAGTAATAAAAGACAATGAAAGAATAAGAAGATACAACATGTATATCTTCTTTTTTTCTTTTTTATGGTGCTGGGGATTGAACCCAGGGGCATTCTACCTCTGGGCTATAGTCCCAGTCCTATTTTATTTTTTTATTTTGAAACAGGGTCTCACTAAGTTGGTGATGCTGGCCATGAACCTGCAATCCACCTGCCTCAGCCTCCCAAGTACTGGTATTACAAGTGTGTGCCACCACGCCCAGCCAGGTACGTTTTCTTATCATTGAAAAAGAAACCCGTTATTACATATAGTTGATGTGATGAAGGAAGTCATTAAGTACATAACTTGGGAAAACTACTGTTTTGTGTGTGAATGTTAATGAATCTTAAGATTTCAAGCACTCCTTGAAGTATTTCATTCCCCCAGAGAACGATCCCAGTATGCACCCTAATGGGTACTATTTCATTTACTACCTTTTTGTCTCATTCTAATAAAATTCCAACATACTGTTACATTTACTGAGTCATAAAACTCTCTCCCATTCTTGACAGTGGCTACAATTCAGTTTAATGAAGAGATTTTTGAGTTAACACTGTATGTAAGAAAGCAAACTGGTACTCCTAATTATACTGAGCTATTATTCTGTGATTAATTAGAAAAGCTTCTAAAAATTACATGTATACAAGCTGGGGATATAGCTCAGTGGTAGAGTACTTGCCTAGCATACTGGGTTCATCACCCAGGAGTGAAAAACAAAACAAAACACTGCATATATATGACAAAACAGAACAGTTAAATATATTTACTATAATAGATATATCATGTAACTAGGACAATAAAACTGATGCCCCTCCCAATAAAAAAGATTTTCCAAACCGTTTGATAACCTCATGTTCTTACGCAAAAACAGTAACTCCTAACCAGTGTCCCCTAATCTTACTAAATGCTCTGTGGGGGAGGTGGGTAGATAAGTCAACAAAGAGAAAGTCTGATGATTTATAGATTGAGTATTAAGAGTTTAAAAAGCTAATATCTGATGTATCCTTGACTTTGGGATGGGAAGGGTTTAAGAATAGAATACACAAGTTGGATTTGGAAAAATCTTGACTAATGCTTATTCCTCCAGCGGTGCCCTTAAAGAGTTACGTAAGGTGCCAGGAGTGGTGGCGCACGCTTATAATCCCAGTACTTTGGGAGGCGGAGACTGGAGGATCGGGGTTCGCAGCCAGCCTCAGCTCTCTCTCTCTCTCTACTTAGTGAAGCCCTCCGCAACTTCGTGAGACCCAGTTTCAAAATAAAGTATAAAAAAAAAAAATAGGGCCGGGAGTGTAGCGCGGAGGTAGAATGCCCCTGGGTTCAATCCCCGGTACCGCAAAAAAAAAAAAAAAAAAAAAAAAAAGAGTTATGTAAGGTCTCCATGCCCCAGTTTTTCCATTTCATAAAAGATCTAGTAAGTATTAGTGAACAACTCCTAAGACTAGTAGGAAGATTAAATGAAATAGTGTAAGTAAGAAACAAAGGGGGGAAAAAAGAAAAGGAGAAGAGAAAAAAAGAAAATAGAGCCAGCCTGCAAACATTCAGCCTACTACCTAGCAAAAAGCAAACACACAGTAACTATGAGCTCTTTCTATCTCTTAAGTTTGATCTTAAGTGACAAGGGGTTATATGAGTGGACCTATTTTTCATGGTCCATACAAGTCTCTCTTTTCCTCTTGATGGCAAATACTATTTCCTCAAGCCTGCATATTATCTGAAAAAATTCCTCTAGTAAGCTCTTCCCTTTTCCAGGTACCCTAAGTGATAAAGGACATAAATGGGCAGCCTCCATGAATGACACCCTCTTGGAAACATGCCAAATTCAAGTCGTTTGGCAACATTTGTAGGCTAACATTTAAAAAGTTCTTCCAAATTCAAAATTATGCATTTTTCTTTGGTATTGATTACATAGAATTTCGGTATTCCTTTTAATTTGGAGAAAGCAGAATTATTGATATATTTCACTCATTGTGTAGAATCGTATAGAATTGATTCAAAATGGATTTTAGTAAAATTTAATTCTCAACTGGGTATAAACCAAACTGGATATATAGCTGCTTGGAAGTAAACCACTTATCTCTTTCATTTTTATTAACAAAGAAAGATTTATTTTATAACACAGGGTTTCTTTTAATCCTGCAGTAGATAATAATAAAAATTAAGGCTAACAGACACAAAAATATTGGGTTACTCCAAGAAAGTAATCTATTTCTTAGGATATACCAAATACACACCTCACACCACATCCCAAGTTGATTTTCCTTTTTGTTATTTGTATGCAAGAGAAAATGGTTAACAGAAGTAGAAGTCTGATGACATTCTTCTATAATTAACTATAAGTAGTTAAATTGTTATATAGCTACTACTGAAATAGGTTTGGCTAGAAATGTACCAGAGATTCATTGCCATTTTACTGATAGTGCAGCACTGAGGAAAGCAAAAAGCCACTTTCCTATTATTTTATTATTACCTTGAATTGCAATAAACTATTTCTAAAATAAATTTAGTATGTGATCTATTTCTTTTATGTTAAATTAGGCTGTAGTTTTCAGCATACTTCAGAGTTTTCAGGGTGTTGGTATGTTTTATCCAATGTGAGTCTCATGTAATTTTCCCAAATAGGAAGTATAGGTAATAGCTCATATATATAAATATTTCATTTATAAATGTGAAAATTATTGTTCACAAAGCTATTTGACAAGTTTAAAAAACAGCCATCCTAGAATTAGAATTCAGATCTCATAATATCTAGCATAGAATTCTGTCTTCTATACTAGGACAAGAAAACTAAACATAGAATGCTATTTCCTTGGATAAGCACCATTCAGAGTTGGATGTCCACGATCTAGTTGAAGTGTTTCTCTGTACGTGAAAGCTTTCCATAAACATGCTGGCCTACAGTAGTCATTTATTGCATGCTTATGACCTTATATTTATATTTAAAAAGGCTTCATACACTTATATTTTTATATTTTCTGTACCTTCTGGGTACAGATAATGCTTAACAATCCTTTAAATTTTTCTACAGTATATTCCTGTACAAAACAAAAAGCTAATAAAACTTACCGATTGGTTTTTCACTACAGAATTATACTATCAGAAAAAGGACATTCATAGTCTATAATGAATATCAAAGACTATCATAAATTTCCAAGAAAATACTTTCACTTGAAGTAGGCTAATTCTTTCTTACCTTCAACCTTTTACACATCTTTGAATTTAAGATTTGATGGGGAGTGGAAAGCGAATAATTTTAGCTAGACTGTGATGTATGGACTTGTATTACTTTTGCTGAAAATTCTTTTTTTTTTCCTTAAGTCCACTGACAGCAAACAGCTTAGCTTTCCAGGTCTGAATTTACCAAAATCAGCTTTGCATTTTTAACTATTCTAGTGTAAATTTAATTTAAAAAACATGTGTCATATGCAACAACCTAAATTTAAAAACACATAGAGATCTGTATTTGAGTTACAACTTATATGTTTAAATTATTTTTTCCCCATTTAAATCATTAAGATTTAATTCTCAGCTCTGGTGGTGGCGCATGCTTGTAATCCCAGTACTTGGGAGGCTGAGACAGGAGGATCACAGGTTCGTGGCCAGCTTCTGCTACCTAGTGAGGCCCTCCGTAACTTAGTGAGACCCTGTTTCAAAATAAAGAACAAAAAACAGGGCTGGGAGTGTAGCTCAAAGGTAGACTGTCCCTGGGTTCAACCCCCAGTACAACAAAAAAACACATTTAATTCTCAATAATTAAATTCTATCGGGGTAATTTTTAAAAACTTTAGTAATTAAAATAAAACTTTAGCAACATGAAATTATTTATTCTGGAGCTTTAAAAATTAAATTTGTAGTTTACTTGAGATAGAGATGTTGAAATTTAATATAGAAGATAATGATAACAAAAGATGGTCTAATAAGAATAGCTATGACAAAGTCTGAATAGCAACTTAAATGAAGTTTTATTATCCCCATCTCGTGTCTCAGCTTTTAATTCATAGAGCAGAAATGAAGTTTGAGAACTATTATCTTTCTTTTCAAGTTAATTAACTTCTCATTATAATAATGGCAATGGGACAAAATGTTTCTGAGAAATAAAATGCTGCTTCTGAAAAACACAGAATTGATTTTTAAGTAGAGGCAAAGCACAATTCTTTAACTCCCATATACTTCTATAAAAGCAAAGTATGCTATCTCATTACCTTGAGTGGATGAGCAGAAATTAAATGCTGGATGATTCCAAAATCTATTCCTACTTATGATGTCTACATTTTAAATGGTTCAGATAAAATGAGAGAATTGAAGAACTTAAAGCCCATAAACTACTGCAAATACTTAAATGATAAAATTATTGATTTAGAAAGTGATGAGTGCATTATATCAAATAGAAGCTTATGCTAATAATTGGTGCCATAAAAACCAGAAAAATTATCAAAGAATTTATGAAAGACAAGCCATATACCTATACCTATACAGACATACAGATATAGGGTTGGTGCAAAGAGAGTAAAATTTGAGACAACTAGGCGAGGGCAGGGGACAGGCTGCAAAGGACGCTACAGTGACTCCTTTATGTTTGTTTTATTTTTGTTTGTTTGGGTGCTGGGTTTGAACCCAGGGCCTCCTACACATTAAGCATGCACTCTACCACTAAGCTACACCCACAGCCTAAATTCTATGTTTTAACAAGATGCTAACACATTAGTTATTTGTTATTTAGAGAAAAATGTAATTGCACCCAACTACCCTTGTTTCAAACTGTTTTTTTTCTACTTGTCCCCTAACATAGTATAAAAAAATCTTGAAGCCGGGCATGCTAGCACAATCTTGTAATCCCAGTACTTTGGGAGACAGAGACCAGAGGATCCAGGTTCACGGCCAGCCTCAGCTCTCTCTCTCTCTCTCTCTCTCTCTCTCTCCGTCTCTCTCTCTCTACCTAGTGAGGCCCTCCGCAAATTCATGAGACCCGGTTTCAAAATAAAGTATAAAAAAAAGGGCCGAGAGTGTAGCATGGAGGTAGAACGCCCCTGCATTCAATCCCCAATACCGAAAAAAAAAATCTTGAGAATTAAAAAGAAATGTTTAACATCATTCCTTTCTGCTTTGAAGAAGAATTGTTTCTGAAATGATTCCAGTTTTTCTCCTAACACATTGTCAGAGAAATCATATTTACTTCCATTATTTCCTTTAGATTCCATTTTTTTAAATACAGTGGATAAACTGAACAAACAATTCTGGAGTAGTAGGTCATTGTGACTGATTTGGTAGACATTCACCAAGACAGAGACAGAGTAGACTACCTAAAACCTATCACAAAATATACCCCTAAGAGGTATTAACAAGCTCCTGGTTGCTGCAAGAAACAACTATGGACAGGAAATCATAACTTAGGAAACTGATTTAAAAAAAAGAAAACACCAAAGCTTCTTTAAATGGATAATCCTAAACTGGGCATGGTGGTGCACAAATGTAGTCCCAGTACTTGAGAGGCTGAGACAGGAGGATCGCAAATTCAAGGTTAGCACAGGGTAACTTAGTGAGATCTCATCTCAAAATAAAAAATACAAAGGGCTGGGGGTATAGATCAGAGGTAGAATGACCCTGGGTACAATTCCTACATGAAAGAAGAAGGAGAAGAAGGAGAAAGAGAAGGAGGAGGAGGAAGAGGAGGAAGAAAAGGAGGAGGAAAAGGAGGAGGAGGAGGAAGAGGAAGAATAATCCTAAATTCAAACAAATGCAGAATCAACTATAATGAAATAGATTATTTTGCTTTGCTTGATAATCTGAATAAAAATAAAACTCTAATTAAAAAACATTCATGAAAAATATATGGGACAGAAAACTAAATTATTTTATTCCTACTTTTGGCCAAAAATGATAACTACTAATAGGAAATGGTTCAATTAACATATTTACCTTTGGTATTACTCTAACATTTCATTCTTTTTCTTGCATAGAGACCCAATTTATTGACAGAAAGAACTACAAGGTAGTATAACAACAGATAGCTGCATATTAGATTGGTTAAATGAGGTAGGAACAATTCACAAACAAGGGTTTGTTTACAGCCCCTGTTCAATTAGAGGAGTGAAAAAGATAGAAGGGTAACACAGAAGTTTACTGACATTTCGCTCCAGAGAATGCTTCATCCAAATGTCTGAAAATATCGGTTAAGCCTATCACTTTCTTTCCTGTGCTTGAGTTCTCCAGTTTTTATGCAACATGCTTTGTCTAGACCTTTGAGACTTGATAATTTCCCAACAAAAGGACTAATGCATTTCACATCAAGAGAATGCAATGAAATATATAAACACCCAATCCTCCTATCCAGTTTGTGGAAAGAGTCAATGTACAGCTTGCCATTGCATAGTTTCTTCTTGACTTTAAACAACTTAAAGATTTTATTCCATGCGATTGATGTAAATCAGCTTGTTCTGTACAATCCTGGGTTTTTTCCCCTCAAAGATCAATAGCACTGAATGCTTTCCTTGGATTATACCCAATCCTACATGCACAAAAGCTTCCTTTCTATCATAATCTAAGGTCTTATTTCTCATACATTTTTATTCATATAACCAGCCCTCTAGCATTCAAAGAACAGATAAGGTATCATATGAAGGTATAAATTTCAAACATTTTGCAATGTGTAAAAATAGGAACATTTTAGAAGAATATTAGAAAAAATTATCACTGGAAATATAAAATTAGAATGAAAAGTTATCTTCTATTAAAAAAAGAAACTATGGGAAGTGATAATAATGTTGACAAGACATGGTTTATGAGCTCAATTTCCTTCCTTCCTTCCTTCCTTCCTTTCTTCCTTCCTTCCTTCCTTCCTTCCTTCCTTCCTTCCTTCCTTCCTTCCTTCTTTCCTCCCTCCCTCCCACCCTCTGGGGATTGAAATCCCCCAGGGCCTTATACATGTTAGGCAAGTGTTCTGCCACTAAGCTACACACCTAGCTCAGTAAGTTTTTTCTTATGCTTTTTCTTTAATCCAATATTAAAATAAAAGAACAATGGACTTTGAGAGCTAGAAGAGATTTTAGAACTCTCAATTGGCACCACTGTATTCTGAAGTAGATAATGCCTTGTACAGAGCTGTCCTGTGATTGGCAGGATCTTTAGCAGCATCCCTGGTCTCTATCCACTAAATACAGAGGCTCTACTTTCCCAGCCCTCCTCCAGTTGTGACAGTAAGAAATATTCACAGACTGCCAAATGTCCCTGGCCAGAAAAACCATCCCTAATGAGAACCACTGCTCTATGACCTGGAACCATGATCCACTCAGATGACTACAGAAACTTTCTACTGCAATCTCTATAAAAGAATGGGGAGGATGTGGCTCAAGAGCAGAGGTAGCAGAATCAAGAAATTTAAAATGAGATAAAGGTCTCTGAAAAGTTAAATTTCTACAGCAAAAAGAATAATAATGATTTTGTTTATTTAGATGTTCCTAAGAACAGAATGCATTTTCTAAAAATACTTTCTTGTGAGCATAAAATACAAAGGACAGTATCATGATATCAGTATCATAATCACAGTAGCTTTTGGTAGTTAGGAGCTCAGTTACTCTATTAGAAAGTCTAATCATACTGAGCAGGTTTACAGCATTTTAGAACTATACCCTCTTCCTCCCCACTTTAAATTTTTTAAAAAAATAATTAGAAGGCAGACACAATCTGGTATCAGAGCTAATATTTCATAACTGTAATTAGGGGCAAGTTACTCAACCTCTCTCATCTTCTCTTTTCCTCATTTGTAAAACTCAAATGAAAATATAATTGTAAGGGAAATTTTAAAATGTTTCTTTTTATACTTTTATTGGTGCATTATAGTCTCACATCATAATGTAGTTCATAGTGATAGTGACATACATGCACACAGCACTTGGTGAGCTTTCCTCCTGGCTCCCTCCCTACTCCCCACTTCCCCACACAAGATACTGAGATTGGCATTGGTATTATCACATATGTACATAATGTTCATGGAAGTGTGAGCTTTGGTGTCTATACAGAGCTTGGCTAATCATATGTGATTAATAAATAGGCAAAGACTATTGGTAATATTACTTATAGAGACTATGGCAAACTTCCTACTACAAACTTGGATCCTTAGCTTTTGAGATTGGCTTATATATAAGCCTGGCTGAGATCTTTTTCCAGGTTGTCAGTTGATGACAAAGGAAGAGGAGGCTGAAAACGTCTTCTGATGCATATTCAGAGATTATTTTATATGGTTCACCTGTGCTAGCTAACTATTTTTACCCTTACAATGTGCCCCCCCACCCCACTGCATGTCAAGTCACCTTGCTGGAAGTATTTTATTTTGTATTTATTTGTTTTCCAATGTCACTGCAAAAAAAAAAAGTGACATTTAAACTAAACACTCAATATCAGAGCCCATATAACTTGAACTCCTTGAATGGCCAGAAAATTTTCAAATCTAAACATTAATAAGAAGACTCGAAATCAATTTCAGAATTGGAAAACGCATAAGCACAAGTACAGCAAACAACCCTTAAAAACATGAACCTTTCATTCCCCAAATTTTAACTTGGTACCATCAAATTAAACAACTGTTACCACATGGCTACATGCTAGGAAAATTTCCTCCCATCCATATATTCTTATCTATAATACCATGTAATCAGATTCTGGGTGTAGCTATTCATTTTTTAATTCATTTTCAATACCACTTGTGCCGGTGTAATTACCCTTTGATCACTTGAATTGTCAATCATCCTTACAATATAAAGCAACGGCACCCACCTCTGTAGTGTTTAATTGTGTCAACGGTTAAGAATCTCTTCACCACAAGATAAGCAGAGCCAGGTTCAGCTAACGAACTCCACCGAAGCACCTGCTCCAACACATTTTCTGTGTAGTGAAGGGGGCGCTCTGCAAACATAAGGCCCAAATTAAATAGAAAATAAATATATGAAGAAAATGTTTACTTTATCATTATAAACATTAAAAAATCCTTTTGAAAGATCCTTATGCAACAATGTACATAATCCTATCTTACATTACACAATAAGAGCACTAAAATTGTAAGAGACCCTAATACCTGGAACACTATTAAGTGCATAGTGAAATTTGCTGTATAAATTAATTGAGCAGAAACACTTGTTTGTTATACAACTATTTTTTTAAATTCATAATTACTTTCCTTTAGATAAAATCTCAGGCTACTGTTAGTACAATAAATGTGTGTCTCATTCTATCTTTCAATTTAGATAACATTCTCCTTTGCTTAGGGAGAACTGCCTATTTGCATATGCAATTTAAATAACTTAAAAGGACTAGCAAATTAATCTTGTCCAGTACTAAGTAATAAGCATGAATTAATCTTTTGTTTATCTCAACAAAATTAGAATCTTAAAATTTATGATCAATACTACTGAACAATTTATAACTGGTATTCCTGTAGTCAATTAATATGAAATTATAAATATTATTACACATAACATGAAAATAATTATTAAATAGTACTGAGCAATCTATGTTTAACTCTCAGTAGAAATGTCAATCAGAAACATTACCTTGCAATATTACACATTAACTCTTGATATAATAGGCCAACAATCAAGAAATTGACAGCTTAAAGATTTCTCTCATTTTGTTTTGTTTTGTTCAAGTATGGAAACCTCTCCATAATGGTTTACCACATGTAATTTTGGGGAAAAAAAAAGTATCAACCTGCTAAGATTTTTGTGTAGATTTAACAAGGTAATGTAGGCAAAGAAAACATCAGTTCACACTTGACCCTTCACTTTTGCACCCTTCCTGAGAAGATGGTAAGGAAATAATGGCAGGATGGTTTCAACACTCTGTAGGGAGCAAGGAGACTGAATATTCTTAACTGGAACAAAGTGTGTGACTTGAAATAAAAACTTACTCTCCTTTATTACAAGATTAAACTGGTAATGACACTTCCAAATATCAGAACAGTCATATTAAAAAGGGCCAATATTATACACTATTACAAGTAGATGCAATAGTGATAGAACTAAAGAGTTCTCTACCCAATGAAATATATCACAGCAGATATCCAGGCTTATCAATGAGCATGTAATTATTTTAGTGACAAAAAGTTTATAATTTTCAGGTCAGTATCTTTTTTGTTTTTTGGCGGTACTGGGGATTGGACCCAGGGGCATTCTACCTCCAAGCTACACCCCCCTGCCCTACTTTTTATTCTTTATTTTGAAACAGGGTCTCACTAAGTTGCGGAGGGCCTCACTAAAGTAGCCAAGGCTGGCTGTGAACCTGCGATCCTCCTGTCTCAGCCTCCCAAGTACTGGGATTACAAGTGTGAGCCACCCCACCCGGCTTCAGGTCAGTATCAAAGTATGAAATCCTTCAGAATAATGAAAACCTTGCAGACCCTGGTTTCCTAGTAAAGAACAAAGCTGAAAAGATGGGATGAAAAGACTGTCAACTGCTACCAGTATAAATGGCATTAATTTCCACCTTAAGAAAGAGATAAGAAGAGGAAAAAGTATTGAGTTGTCAAACATTGTTGGAATATAAATTCCAAGAAATAAATGAATTTTAATTTATAGTTACATTTACAACTATCTGTCGTGATAGACTATCTGGTGTATAAAGTCACCTGGCATGAAGGCATTGCTGAGAAATAACCCTACTATTTACAGAATGAAAATTGCTAAAAATTCAGTGTAGTTCTTTGAGAAGTACAGGTTATGGAGGCAGTTCTTTAGCAAGGTAAAACAAAATGTTATCAATTCTGTGTTAAAATCTTGTGCAAAGAACTTGGCCTCTTGTAAAATAGAGAGCTAATTCATTTTCAATCTGAAACAATAGCTGTTGCCCTTACATTTTTGGTAGTCATGGCACAGGATTTCCAGAGACAATTAAGACTTTACCAATAATAAAATTTCCAATAACCCAATTCTGTGTCAGACTTAGAGCTGTGACAGCCTTTCTCTGTCCCATCCACATAATCAGAGGGTAACAGTACTTTATGTGCCAGTAAGGAAAAGAGTTGGAAAGAATCCTGATTAAAAATAAATCAGGATTCTATATCAGTTTTTGGTGCTAGGAGGGATGAACAAGCAAACATTTTCTGATATCACTGCATAAAAAGTAACTGCTTCATAATCTCAAACCTCTCAGCAAAGTCTATTTATTTATTTATTTATTTATTTATTTATTTATTTATTTTTGTGGTACCAGGCATTGAACCCAGGGGCATTCTACCTCCGGGCTATTTTTTATTCTCAGCCCTATTTTTTATTCTTTATTTTGAAACAGGGTCCCTATAATCCCAGTACTTGGGAGGCTGAGACCAGAGGATCCGGGTTCGCGGCTAGACTCACCTACTTAGTGAGGCCAAAATGAGGATCGTTAGGCAGTTGTTTTCAAGATGTGAAGGACCTAGAGTTTACAGGGACTATACTGACAGAGGAGAAGATCGGTTTTAAGGTGAAGTATTAAAATCATTGTATACTTTAGAAGAGTAGCTGTTAATGGAGGGGATATCCTCTCTACTACTGTTTGGACCTTAGGTGTCCTTCAAAGGTCATGTGCGGAAGGTTTAGTCACCAGCCTGTGGTGCTACTGAAAGGTGGTAGAATCTTTAAGAAGTGGGGTCCAGTGTCATGAAGTTAGGTCACTGGGGGTGTGCCCTTGAAGGGAATATTGTGACCCCAGGCCATCTCATTCTTTTTACTTCCTTGGCCACCATGAGGTGAACAGCTGTGCTCCACCATCATGTACTGCTGCACAAAACCAATGGAGCCAATTGACCCTGGACCCAAACCTTTGAAACTGTCAGTCAAAATAAACTTTTCTTCCTTGTGCGTTGTTAAACTCAGAGAGAAAGAAAGCTGATTAACACAGAAAATTTGCACCAGGAAGTGGGGTCATCACTATGATCATACTTGACGATGAGATTCGGAAGCTTTTGGAATTGGTTTGTGGGATAAGTTTGGAAAGTTTGGAGAAGCAGGCTGAAGAAAACCTACAATCCTGTAAATGAAGATTAAGGGATCATTCTGGTGGGGGTCTCAGAAGACCAAAATGATAGGAATGAGGAGAGTCAAGGCTGTGCTCATGATTTCAGATGGAAATGAGGGCCCTTGGAGAACTGAAACAGAGGAAAGAACTTGAGAGACACCAACTCACACATGTAGTCAAGTGCAAAGAATGGAAGAGATGATCTATCACAAACATGTAAAATGGCAAAGGAAATTGGAGCAGGGAAACCAAGTGTTTAGGAGGTGGAAAGTGGAATAAGAAACTACAAATGAGATAAAATAAATAGAGAACCAAAAACAGAATCCAGGCACCATGAAAAATACAGACCACAAAAGAAAAAGGAATGGTCATTATCAATGCCAGGGAGAGGACAGGTAAAATAAATGCTGACACAAATCTATTGGACTTGACATTTGCAAGGTTATAGGCATTTGCCAGAACAGTTCTGCAGCTCATGGGGAAGACTTGAGTCCTACTAGGGGAGACACTAAGAACTGAGACCCAAGCACCAGGGTCACTGGATCTTGGAAATGCATACTGAAAAAAAAATATTATAATACAAATTAAATTTGTAAGGAATTGTGCATGATAAAAAGTAAAGGAATGAAAACATCAAGATGGACTAATGAAAGACAAAGTACTTGATAATCTCATTTCATTCTAATGCTGATTACAATACTACTAGTAATGCACCATGGGGTATTTCAACATTGAATTTTAATTTTTATCTTGAGCTTGTGGGTGGCAAGCTTTTCCTTTGGGCAGTTTGACAGCTCTAGTTGAAAGGGTCCCAAGACCTTAGTAGATATGGGCTGGACAGATGGTCAAGGTACAAAGACATTCTGCATCTTTTTTTTTTTTCTACCAGTCTTTAAAACCAAATGGTATCATTAGAATGTTAAGCTTATTCAGCACTTGACTTCTAGAGTAGTCAAGGTGTTTTAAAAGGTCTCTTTACCCTTCAGGTTTTTTTTTTTTTTTGAATGAAAGATGACAACATATTTGATACACTAAAGATGCAGGGAAATGAAAAAGTCCAAAGAAATCCTTCTGCTAGGGTGAAAACAAACCTACTGCTTTAGAATAATAAATAATCTTTTAAATAAGCATTCTTTGCTCTTGTTAAGTAAGTGGCATACAGGAATGAGGTGGATGGTGATCGTGACATTTAGAATGTCGTTATAAATCAGATTACTTGTCCTTATAAAACAAAGACTTTATTTCATCAGGCAGCAACAGGGATGCCTAATGCTTCGCACTACACTTTCATCGTCAATAAAGTAATCTAATTATTTGGATGAGTAAAGTCATAGGAAGGCAACCTCAAGCGGTGACAACATATATCAAGACATGCACTAGGGGAGAAGGGAATTCATAATGAGGTGTTCATCTTTAGAAAAACATAAAATGCTTGTAATGACTTGTCACTAAAAATGAGTATTTCTCCATGCTAGAAGGGATTTAAAAAATCCTTTGCATGAAAATCACTTACCAAGTTCTTCATTTTCAATGACTTCGAATGTGGCCCAAATATCGCCTTTTGTGGGAATGATATTTTTTATTGCTAATATATCATTAGTTAATTCTTCCGCTTCCATCACAGGAGATATCTATAAAGAAAGCCATATTTCTTCAAAAGACATGTCAGACACAGAAGCAGCCTTCTGCTAGGGCAATAATAACCCACCGTCAAGTCTCTTCCTAGTAATAGTTAAAACTAGTTTCTTTACGCATGTTCAGCTCTTCTCCATAAGCTGTAATGGATTTTAATGTAAGTGCACAGGGATATTACAATATAGACATAATCAGGAAGAATTACTTTTCTCACTTAGTGAGCAATCACATTACTCAGAAGGGAAGAAATACCTAGTCTTCAAAGACTTTTAGCAGACAACAAATCCAATAACCTCCTAGGAGTAAAACTTTTCACTTGTCAGTTCCATAATCAAGAGCGCAAAGTGACTTGGTTTATTACACACGGTCGACTGAGCACTGCCTGCAATGCCAAGAAGCCCCAGGGTTTTGGTAGTCTGCAGTGTGCCCTGCCATGCCAAGTGACAGATGGTGGGATACCAAAGTATGCTGGAGCCAGCATTTCAGGGTATAGGGCAGAGTCTGCAGTGCCAGCCCGAGGCCCAGCTCCACAAGAGTCCCAAAGCCGGAGGCCACTGTGCAAGCACACCATCTCTTCAGGGACTTTTAGGATTTCTGATTTGTTTCTTCGTTTTTGGTTTTGCCAATCTTAAGTGCATATGGGCCAAAAGCAAGATGGCTTTCTTCAGTTAGAATTTTTTTATAAATTTAAACAAATAAGACATTTTAAGCATTAGAACATTGCAACTGCAACTTACTTTGCATATTTCAGTAAAAGTGCATCTTTAAAAATTTCTTAGAAAAGGAATGTGCCCATGTATATAAATAAACAAAACCACTTTTCACTACAGGTAACTCACATTGTCTACCTTTTGTACATCATAAAATTTAGGGCTTGTTTGTTGGACATATTAATTATACAAGAGACTTTTTTATTTTGAGAAACTCAAAAAAATATAAAGTTTAAAAAAAGTGGCATCTGGGGAAAGTGGAGCATTTCAAGAAATAGAAATAGTAGATGAATCATTTTGATGATGTTTTTGCTCTGTACTGAACTAAAAATTTTTTAAAAGTATAGATCTTTATTAAGTAAATAATTACTGAAAAACAAAATTTATGAAATAGCAGGGAGGGCCTCAGTTTGAAATTGGAAGACTGAAACCCTATTCCTTATCCCAGGTGAGACCCAAAGCCCCTCATAAAACCACCTTGAACTCTACACTTAGGAAATCATTACTCAACAGAATGTAGAAGTAACACTTGGGTGTGTATTATGACAACCCAGGTCTGTATCATGGCCTTTATTTCTTTTAATCTCAAGTTTCCATTCCTATAAACTGGGGATATCACTTGCTGCATCTACTTCCATGGGTTGATGTAATGGTCAGCAGAGGTAAATGTAAATAAATGAATTTGAAAATTTTAAGCACTAAGTCAAATGTTACTGATTATTTTTGTTATATTTCTGAGAGCATTTGAAGATTTTTATAGGTGAAACTGTATAGTCTGTGATCTAAATACAGTTAAGATAATGTGAGAACTTTGCTCAATGGTACTAACTTCTGTTAAAGATTTTGTTACAATTTAGATATAAAATACCTTCTGGAAAAGTTCATGTATTAGCACTGCAAAAAAAGATTCAGAGGTGAAATAACTGAATCATGAGAGTTCTAATTTCATCAGTGGATAAATCCACTGAAGGAGTAATAATTTGAATTGATTTACTGGGTGGTTCCATAGGCAGGTGGGATGTAGCTGGAGGAGGTGGGTCACTGGGTGTGGTCTTGTGGACTACATATGTCCACAGGTCCCCTCCTCTCCATCTCTGCTTCCAGCCTCCATGATGTGAGAGCAGCATGACTCTGTACACTCTGCCACCGCCATTTGTGCTTTGGAGCCAACAATATGAACTGAAACCTCTGAAACTGTGAGCCCCAATAAATCTTTCTTCCTCTCAGTTGTGCTGTCAGGCATTTAGACCACACTGGTGAGAATGCTGACAGAAACAGATTTATAAGTGAAATGAAATGAAAATGTGATGCTAAAGGATCTGTGTGTAGATAAAGTCATATGCTTTCAATATCTCTTCTAGCATTAGTAATAGACTTACGTTGATTGACCTGTACTAGTTTCTCGTGTCCATTATAAAAATCACACATTTAGCATAAGAACTATGATGGGGCTAAGGGGCTAAGGACTGGCAAGGCAAATGCCTCATAAGGCATTTGATCTTAGAGCCTATGATCATAGTATTTCAGCTCCATGTTCTTAGTAAGGTAGGTAGTGCCATCTAGTCATAGTTCATAACTATTAGAATATACAAATTAACAATTAAAATTTATTTAATATAATTAAAGTCCATAAATATCTAATGTGATTGTTTAACCTTTGACTTAAAAAAGATAAAAAGCTGAAGCTGAATTTCTGTCACATGGCAGAATGCTATACTTCATAAGAAAAACATAATCTTGCCAAGTAAGAACATGAAATATCACTATTAGTATCACTAAGGCAGACTAATTACTGGATATGGTAGCATAAGAAAGATCTATTTTTAATTCAGCAAAGATGATCACTATCCTCAAGGAAGAACAGGATTATCTAATAGTCAAGTAAATGGAAGACTGCATGCTAAAGTATAGGAAACAAGGGTGGAAGATTAATAATAACGATAATGATATGAGTACTAGTAGTAATAGCTATTGATTAAACTATGCTGAACAATTTGCTAAGTGTTTTACATGCAGTAGCTTAATCAGTGCTCAGGTCAATGATATAATGTAAATATTAAAATCTTCCCTCATTTTATAAATGAGAAGATTAAGGCTGAGACAGGGTAAATCACTTGCCTAATGTTAAGAAGTTGAGAAGTTGAGCTCAGGTCATTTTCCAGAACCTACAGAAAACCCTAACTCTAACCTAAAACACATAAGATGTTTTCTTTCCAAATTACTAAAACATAAAATTCCAGGATGACATTGGTATGAAAAGTCAATCTTGTCATCAGTCATTGTTTGGACTCGAGAGGTAACATAAAATGTTAAGAAATACTGGAAAATTCAAAATATGTAAACTAACTTCACACTTGTGATTTCCAACAGCCATCTTTACATCCTTCTTTAGGACTCACCCGAATTATAATACTACAATCAGGCTCCTTCCTTTCTACGTAAACTTCAATCAACAAATCTCCAGCCTGGGAAACCTAGAAAGGATGAATGTGAAGACAGCACATATAAATATGTCACAAAAACATACATATGATATTTAAGACAGCTATCAAATCCTAGTCATGTTTCACAAGGTTTTACAACAATGAATTAGCTCAGTTCTCTTGTCTACAAGCATGATGTACTTATTTCAAAATATGGTTAAGGACAAGGAATCTACACAATGTTATAATCAGCAATAACACAATGTGATTTCTAGAAATCTCGTTCTTAAGAGCTTTGTGTTCTCAAATACCCTTACATTTTTACTAAAACAATGAATCTATCTACAATGGAAATGAGCTGCCTTTGATAACAGAAGTTGTGGGAGCCATTACCAGAATAAACAATATTAGGAGTGAAAATGAGCCATATACATGTCTGTTCTAAACCATAATGTGTGTACAATACCAATAATAAAAAGATGAAATAGGTCTTGCTAATTTTTCAAAAAGATAACATATCCAAACATTGAAACTAGTGGATAAATGAAGTCAGAGCTGTATTAATACTACAAATACAGAAAGTGAAATTTTTAGTAAAAACAAAAATAAAAGAAAAATAATAGAAAAAAGCAGACAATAAAGGTTAGTTTTCATTTTAATTATCTTTGGCCAAGCACTGAAGAGCAGTTACTTGGGTCATTATATCCCAGAAGACAGACAAAGTGAAGAAGATATAAGTCAGAAAATGAAAAGCACAAGATACACAAAGTAGGTTGATAAAATACAGAGGGTTAAAAAAGAAATGAAGAATCACATGAACCTATGAATAATATTTTTAGTAGCTTTTGTTCAGAAATTCACTTAAGTTCCATAATCACTTACAAATAATATCCATTACCCAATATTTTAAAAATGATAATGGAGAAATAATAATTCTGAAGTTAAATTTGCCTCTGCATAAAATCTAATGAGTAAATTTGTGAAGAAAACATTAAAATGTGCTTTGAAGAAACATTTCCCAATTATTATGTCACTATAAGCTTTCTATGCCTTTTTCCAATTTTTTCTTTCTCACTTTGGATGGTATGCAAAAATTCTAGGAAGAAAAAGATAGAGTTGGCATTTTTGCTTTTCACTGTGTTTGCACAAACCATTCTCCAGGAAAGACACATTTTAAAAATTAAAAAAACCAAACACAAAGTACTCAGAGTAAAGCCATAAAAAAAATAGCTAGGAAATTCAAATAGGAGTAAGACATAGACTGTCAGAAAAATACTCCAGAGGAGAATTTGAATGGATTAAAGAAAAACTCAAACAAAAGAAGTGATTTTCCAAACTCTTCTATTTTCCTTTTCTAATTATTATATTCTAATTATAAAATAACTGTCTAATATATTTTTACTTATACTGAATTTGAAAGCATCCAAGGCTCATTTCTTCATTGAAATATGAATATAAAAGATAAAAAACAAAAAAGATACCTATGCTAATAACAATATAGACAATTTTGCCAAAGATTTCCTCTCAGACTCAAACAATCCTTTCTTTTAGGACTAAAATACTCCCCCAAAACTGAGAATCTAAAATAATTAATAATAAACCAGATTTTTTAGTGTTAAAGCTAATTCCTGTGGAGGTTGCATTTATCACTTTGGATCAAAATGGAGGAAATAATTTGTTAAATAATTAATACCACAGTCTGAGTCCTGGAGGATCTAAGCACTCGCCCATCTCCTTCACATGGAATGGTTGCTCCAATGAGTCCTCTAATTAGCATCACATATTTCAGAACTGAGGCAAATATAGGGTCTAATAAGAAAGCATTTGCCTCATTATCGGAGTGTAATTGTAAACAGAGTACATTGGACCCATTTTTATTATTTACATTGGAACCCCAGGTCCAATATAATTCCTGGTTATTAGAAGATGCCTAATGATCAGCCTTAAGAAGATCCAGTGAGTGTTCATCAGACAAGGTAAGGTGCTCTGGGGAAGCACAGTGCAACCTGAGCACACAAATCTGATGCAACGTGACTGAGGAAAGCAAGACAGGATTTAGGAAAGTCAACTTAAGACAAAAATTAGCAGGTGTTACATAGATCACATTAGAAAGTCTGTCACGAATATAGTCATCTGAGAGTATGCAGAGCAGAAGCATATAGGAAATAATTTATATTTTCAAAATTATGATGAAAAAATTATTATGCTGTCTGAATTTGCAATTTTTTGGTATTTCTTTGGCTTTATATGCTTCCTTTCAAATCCACTGGCACTTTCAACAGTGTCTTTAAAAAAATCTTGACAAATAAAACTGACTTTCCCTTTATATTAAAATATACATTGCATGTATATATCAGGTTGCAGAATTACGCCATTTTTTCTCAAAGTTCTTTATCCCAGTTACTTCTACTTTGCTTCTAAATACACACAACAAATATCTTTGTTTACAAAAGAGGTTTTTGGTTTTGTTTAATTCTTTAGTGATCTAGCTATTACTACTCACTTGAGTGTCTTTCCACTTGGTAATAAAGCTATTTTCTATGTCCATTTGTTTGACTTGATCTTCTTTAACCTGTTTAAAATATAATTTGGGACATTCTAATAATGTAGAGTATAAGGAGCGATGGTACTCATCCTCATATAACTCTTCAGGAACTTAAATACCAAGTTAAAATAAATGAGAATGGCCATCTTAATCAGCATGGGCCCACACAGCTAGGGCAGAAATACAGCAAAGACAGAGCCTCATCAAGTTCATAACATGCTTTGATGCTATTATTCCTTCAGGCTTCAGGTTCCACCCACGGAAGATCTACTGCTGATGAGATTTAATAAGCCAAAGGGGCTGATGAATAGTTTCTAAAGTTCTCATAGATAAGAGAGAACTCTCATTTCTCAAACCAAAATGGTCATTAAAAGTGCTTATTAAGTCTCTAACACATAGATAAAGTGGGGTTTAACATAACTATAAAAATAACCACTTAGTTTCTATTAATGGATTCATACAAAACTGGAATATAAAGACAGCATGTAAAGCCACGCAGTATTTTTTTCTAATTTTTTCAACACTAGATTATTGCAAAGAAATTGCCATTGATCAAAAACAGTGGATACATAGGAAGAAATACAGAGGAGATCAAAGAGCATGGAAAATACAAAGACTCTGGTATCCATTCCTCTATGACTTCAAGTAGAAATCGTGTTACTTTGTTTGCTTAAAATAGTTCTTTTTCCTTTGCTAAGGAATCTTGTGATAAGTTATTATAATAAGAATATAAGAACTCTACACTAACCCATTAGGTTTCTTCTGATATATCCATACACTCCATACACCTAAAAAACAGCCAAGTCTTACAAATACCACTTAATAGAATGAAAGGGTTATACAACAAAACTAAGATATAATTAGTTATGCAATGGAACTGGAATTGGACCTCTGATCCATACCCACCATACTGAAATCATGCATGGGCTTATTTCCTCTATTTTCATTTATTGGAACTGTTATTCTAATTACATCTAGCAGTTTACTGATTAAACATGAACTTTGTGAAATAGCAAATTGAAAAGCCAAATAGTTAAAAATATCAATTATTTAGTAAAAACCATGGAATAATAATATAACAATATTTCAGAATATTCTTATTTTTTTCTTAGTTGGAGGCACAATTAAAACAACAACAACAAGGCCAGGCATGGTGGCACATGCTTGTAATCCCAGTACTTTGGGAGGGGGAGACCGGAGGATCCGGGTTCGCGGCCAGCCTCAGCTCTCTCTCTCTCTCTCTCCCTGTCTCTCTCTCTCTCCCTCTCTCTCTCTCTCTCTCTCTCTCTCTCTCTCTCTCTCTCTCTTTCCTCTCCTTAGTGAGGCCCTCCGCAACTTCGTGAGACCCGGTTTCAAAATAAAAGTATAAAAAATAGGGCCGGGGGAAAGCGCGGAGGTAGAACGCCCCTGCGTTCAATCCCTGGTACCACACACACAAAAAAAAGCACCAAACCTATAATGCTTTCAATTGAAAGATTTAACAGTCTGGTGTTTATTACTAAATTTGTTAAATTCATAACTTCACACCTCTAAGTAGACATACTAATGTACACACATATTGAGCCTGGCGTTTGTCACTGAATTTGTTAGATTCTTAGCTGCACACCGCTAAATAGACATACTTAATGCATAGACAGACTAAGAAGAAAAAAACACAGATACAAACCTTTGTAAATAGACCAATTCTGTTCAACAGAGACCTGATGACAAATAAGCCTTAAAAGCAGCAAAATTTAAATGAATGGCTATCATTGAGAAATCTAGTTATATCAGAAAACTTAAAACATCAGTACCCTATGTTTTCCCTATTTCTAAATATTCATGAAGACCTGAATAACAAAATCCTAAAGTATGTACCTTTCTTTGCAAACAGTAACATTAAAACCATTTTAACAAGGGCAGGCTATAAAATATTTACCTCAAATATTTCAACATAATGATTAATTAGGTCCTCAATTACATTCACTTCTTCACTTGTTTGTCCCTTAGTTTGAAACAAGCAGGATGAAAAGACCAAGGCCAAATTATGGGAGTTCATATGATTGATTTCTGAGCACTTCTGAACTCTGTTAGAGAGAAGCATAGCTCATTATGACATACTTTCACATGAAAATTTCATAGAGCTATAAGCCAAAATACTCATCATTTTTTAAACACACACACACACACACACACACACACACACACACACTCTGAAGCTCTTAGTATTGGAGGTGTAATAGTGATTTAAAGAAAAAACACATGGTTCTTTGTTCCAAGTAGTTTATATTATAATATAATTAAGAACATAAGAAAAAAAACTACTGTTAAAGAAGAAATCAGCACAAATCACAAAACAGTACTTGATGTTGATTTAAAGGATGGATTGACCATAACCAAACAGTTTCAGACAGTAAAACAGCCCAAGGCCAAAGCATAAAAATGCACATGTAGAATGGTGTAAACATGTAGAATGGTGTAAACTTTCGGAGCTGCAGCAAAAATGAAAGGGGAACAAGGTGAGGCGGTAAGCAGAAAAAATTACCATCAAGGTGGATTGTTAGGCAAGTAGTAAAGAGTTCCAAATTCCAAGTTCGAGGCTGGGCTAAATTTTCAAGAAAGTGCATGTCAGGTAAAAGAACACCTGGCAGCATGTGTACAGTTATTCAAAATAGGATATATTGCATCTCAAAATGCAAACTCTTAAAAATACAAGTACACTTTTCTTGGCTATAACAAAGAAAGCCTTATAAAAATGAGCAGCTATGAAGTGATAAGCCAAGTTCTCAATAAACTGCAACCTTGGGGTCTTACAGTGGATATTTAAAATATTCACAAATAGAACTTCAAAGTGATTAAAAATAAAACAAGTACAGCCATCTTCCCAAGAAAAGGAAAGTTACATTGATAAAGATATAATGGTTGAGAACTACAAGAGGAAGTATTTGTTCATGGTCTTTGTCTGGATGGTGACTATATAGAGCTGCTACTCTACTGTCTGTTTAATCACATTTGGAATATTTTAAAATACATACTAAAGGAGAGAGAACAAATTTCTATTAAAGGAATATAGCAGGACTAAGCTAGATGTTCCTTTCCATAGAGAATATAGATTCTAGTAGGTACAAGAAAAAGCAAACATGATAGTAATATATATGATAATGCCAGAAATCCCTAATAAGATGCAAAATTGCACAGCAGAGACAGGTAGAGAAAGTGTAATCATCATACACGATTTATAAGATGCAAACGGAGATGATGGAATTTAATAGAGGAGGATGTCACAATGGCAGACACCCCTCTCAAAGCCACTTCTGTACTTTTATCACACCAGACTGCAAACATCCAGAAAATTTATCTCCCTGTCTGCCTCTGTTACTAGAATTTTATCATCTCAGAGTCAGAGATTCTTGCTTTAATCACAATGCAGGGCATAACAAATACCTGGAGAATGGAATTAAGTGGATGTTACTGATTACAGAAGCGATCTTTTATCTGGGGTAGGGATTGAATTAAATGCAACATCAACCTGACTTTATCCAAACTGACCTCCCAAACTTCTGGTGACACTATCAAATATTCCTGCCTTTCTTCAGACTCCTACACCACCATGCCCCTTTGGGACTATTTGCCTCTCTTACCATTGATTTCTATGATTGCCAAAATTTCTGGAATATACTGGGAACAATACAGAATTTATTTTTCTTCCTTTACTTCTTGGCCCCAAGATGTAGGCATCCCCAAATGTTCTATAATAAGCTTGTTCAGTCCCTTCTTCTTACTCAGGTCTTCTCATCAGAAGCCCAAAGAAACAGTTGCCTAATTAGGTTTTGTGCTTCCTCCCAACCAATCCTATCATAAGCAGAAATATATTCAAAGGGCTACTATGCTAAGACAGACTTGATCAGTCACTTCTTATCACTTAAAGGAATAAAATCCAAATGTTTTTTCATGACCTACAAAACCTTTGACAATCTCCTGCCAGCCAACTACAGTCTCATCTCCTAGTACTCCTACATCCCAGAAGATATTCTTCACTCATTTCTTGTGCTTTTTTTTTTTTTTGACAGGGTCTTGCTATGTTGCTCAGGCTGATCCACATGCTGGTCTTGAGCTCCTGGGCTCAAGGGATACTCTTGCTTCAGCCTCCTGAGTGGATGGGATTACAGGTGCACACCATGCACCCCAGCTTTGTACTTACTTTTTTCATACCCAGTTCAAATGTCTCTTTGAATTTGAAGCATATAAGCATTCCCTGAACCTCTACACACAATGAATCACTCATTCTGTATAATTCCATGCTTTGGGCTAAAATTCTCTGTATTAAAATTATTTCTGATATCTCATAAACTATATTTGTATGATGCAGTAAGAAAATCAGTTTTACAGACTGGATGTGTAACTCAGTGGTAGAGACCTGCTTAGCATGAACAACTGCCAGCGTGCACACGCGCACACACACACACACACACATACACAACAACAATAACGAACAAAATCAGTTTTATAACAATAGAGCTTACATGCATGAAAACTAGTGGCAGGGACAAAAGGTAAAGAAGAAAATGACACATTGTGGCAGATTTCTAAATCTAGACTCTTAGTAGAATTCAGCTTTATATAAATTTATTCAAGGGAAAATTTCATTCATACAGGGAGTTATTTCCTTAAGCTAAATTATTTCCTTAAGCTAAATATTTCCTTAAGCTAAATTAACACTTATTAAAGTGTTTGTACTAATTCTTGGTGAGATCAAACCAATCTTTAGTTTTAACTTAAAAAGTTGTTTTCAAACATCCTCATTCTTCAGAATTCTCAAATCACCATTATATTACTCTTCTCCTTCTAAATGCAGAAGGACCTATATGCTCTGACATTAAAAATGTTTTAACTTTCAAAGGTTTCTCATCTGATCAACAGTCTGATACCAAACTATCTGGGTCAGGTGATATGAACTGATAATGAAGAAATGAAGAGTTTATAAAGAATTTACCACAAGAAAACATTGTACTCACAGACAGATTCTTATTATAGAACTCTGGTCCCTCAACCTATAAGGAACCACTCAACCTCTCCTCTATAAATTCCATTTTGTGTGCTCCAAAAAATTCTCTATATTAAAATATGTCCCCATATCTCACAGGTAGAGATAGGAAGGACTATATAATGCAGATTCTATTTGTATAGTATAATAAGAAAATAACTCCTTCCTTCTCCAACTTCTACCGAAATGAGTGTTAAAATTCTTGTTTATGTACTAGATGCCTCTAGGGATGCTGCATATGATTATTTCTGATTCATTTAAAAATTCTCCAGTTCTATTTAACTGTAAATGTGACTTAGTTAAAGACAAGAAGGCTAAGGTAATAGTTCTTACGATGTAGTCAAAGATTCACAGTCTCATGAAGGTTAACCACACAATTTTAAGAAGTAATCACTTACTGGGTGCCATGTCTGAAATGTCTAGAAAAGGTCATGAATCTACCTGTAAAGGTGTTCAATGATAGCTGCCAGTGTTGCTCGGTTGACCCCTGGAAGACTACGTATAAATGTTCCATATTTTTTAGTTCTTTCCTTGTCATCTTGCGTATCTGTAGGGGGAAAACAAATCTTTGGGTTTAAACTAATAGATACATTGTAAATTTGTCCTTCATCAGTATTTTAAATAATAGTTACACATGTGGTATAGTAAATGATACAATCAGGCTTCAGTAGAAAAACATTCTAACTTCTAAAAGAATTACCTATAATTCTGGAAAAGCATATATTTATATAAATATTCCATGGATCTATGCTGTAATTCTTATAATTTACACTTTAACACAAAACACTTTAAAATGGAAGGGTGGGGCTAAGCGTGGTGGCGCATGCTTGTAATCCCAGTACTTGAGAGGCTGAGACAGGAGAATCACAGGTTCAAGGACAGCCTCAGCAAGTAGTGAGACTCTCATCAACCTAGCGAGACCCTGTTTCCAAATAAGAAATAAAATCAGGCTGGGATATAGCTTGAAGGTAGAATGCCTCTGGGTTCCACCCCCAGTACCACAAAAAAATGGAAGGGTGGGAGAATTATATTTCTTTTAACTTCTACTTTATCGACTACTGAACTTTAACTTAACAGGAATACATTCCATTAATTACTCAAACTGGAGTACAAATTGAAAAGGTACATCAAAAGTATTTTAACTCTAGCTGTGGGGAGGATTCATTACTTGCATTTAAAAATGACATTTCTGCTCTTTTTTTCCTTATGAAATCATAAAGCTCTTCCCAAAGCTATGAACCATCCCAGAGCTATGACCTGCGTCACATCTCTGATCTATATAAAGGGCCTTTTCCGAGCCCTGCTCCCTTCAACTCTTTAGGAAAGATGAGAGAGCAATTGAGGAAGTCACACACAGGCCTTAATACTATGACCCAGACTTAGAAGATGACAGACCTTCTGCCTTTGCTGTGGACAGAAATGAACTATTCTATGAAGAGGAAGATGCAAAGGAATTACCTTACACTCCCTTAACCCTAGAAGTCAAATCCCTAGAGAAACCAGAGACAGGAACCCCCAAAGTCCTCGACTCTAGAGGATGTGTAATGGTGGTTCAGTCTAACCTACTAGCTGACACAGGAAATAAAGACCATTCTTCAAATAAATAGCAAAATTCAGGAAAGATTTCAGGTCATATAGAAAATACAATGGGCAATTAAACTAGCTCAGAATTCAGATAATTTAAGTGTTCTTCGAAGAACACATCGTACATCATATAAACAGGTGGCATGCCACTGCAAGGCATTCTTGCCCTCAGGGGCACAGGACAGAGAAGAGTTCTCTGAGGTCACCCAGCAAGTTGTGGCTCATCCTTGTCGGATGCAACATCAGGTACTTTTGAAGTGTGCATCTGAGCTAAATTGGATCTAAAAGCAAAAGACTCAGAGGCTATTCAACCCAGTATTCAAAGCACATTCCCAGCAAAATTCTCTAAAGAATTCACATCCAAGTAAAAGGAAACATTCCTTTCTTACACATACCTACCACTTGCCAACTACCTCCTTCTACAGCACTGACAATAATACAGACTTCTTTATCATTTGACAACTTTAGCAAAAACTTACTTGATATATATATATATATATTTGAAATATATATATATATATTTTTTTTATCCCGGTACTGGGGATTGAACCCAGGGCCATTCTACCTCTGAGCTACACTCCCAGCCCCATTTTTTATTCTTTATTTTGAAACAGGGTCTCACTAAGCTGCAGAGGGCCTCACTAAGTCGCTAAGGCTGGCCAAGAATCCGGAGCCTCCGGTCTTAGCCGCCCAAGTACTGGGATTACAAGCGTGTGCCACCATTCTTGACAACTGACTTTATAATACAAATTGTAACTTCATGTTTTTAAATTATAATAAAATTATCTTAAAACAAAATGAATGTTTTAAGGAAACTAGGCTTAAAGAGATACATTTATCTTGTTACATATTTTATACCCTAGAAAATGATACAATCAACTGTTCTTGTGATCAGCTAACCCTAACAATTTGAGAACTATTTGGAAACAAATAATAGGCTATCTTGCGAATTAGGTAGCTAAAACGAGAAAAACTTTAGTAGCAGTATTACTCTCTTTCTGCAGACACTTATAAGGGTCATTCTTAAGATAACTTTAAAACTGTACATATTTTATGATACAATTTAAAAATTAATTCCTTCAAATATGTTAGTTATGATTTAGATTGAACAAACATTTTCAATAAAAAACCTATTTCTCAACAGAGAAATACCATATAGCCAAATTCAAAAGCCATTATTTAAAAAAAGTTTTGAAGCAAATTAAATGTATAAGAATCAGATTTACAATTACAGTATAAATCAAAGCTAAATTTTGAAAATTGAAAAAAGCCTGAAAATTATCATTTTGGAAATATAGATATATGAGAAAAGCTCATGGTTTAACTAAGAAAAATAAAAATGTTACATATGTATAAATCACAATTATGGAAAGAGACTATAATATAATAGAGAAAAATGAAACTTTACTAGAAAGATGAGATTAAAGACAATGTTTACATTTAAAAGTCTTTATTGTAGCTTTTCAACAAAAGAAACTGTTTTAAATAAATGCATGTTTAACAGGTTTTAATGAAATTGATATGACCCAATAAATGATTCAATAAACTATTTTTCTAGGGTAATTTCTTTCAGTGTAACAAGACTTCTTTATTGCATGATATGGAAGTTAGGGAAAATGCAGAAAGAGTAAAAAGTATTGTTCTGGACATTAAAGAGGCAAAACGAATGATAGAGGAATGATAAGCATCACATGATAGTTTTCAGGTTATCAAAGACAAAATAAATCCAAGTATTAAAGAAGGCAAATATTCATTATGGTCTATATCATATGTATTACCTAATGCGGAGATCCAATATGGGTACAGCTCCTTCGTAAGAAGTGCATCATCAATGTCAGAGAGAAATCTCTTCAACACACCCGTCACATCTTCCAGCTGATGTTTCCCAGCCCTCAATTTAAAGCTTCTTGCATCCTTTTTGAAACTCTCCAGGAGTTCACTTATATGCAAAGGATCACCATTCTTTTGATAGATATATTTGCATCCCAAACCTTTGTTTAAAAGAATATATATGAAAAAAAGTCTAAATTTAAAATGTACTTTGATATCTTAAAAACAAAACAAATTCTTGTGTTGGGTTGATGAACAAAAAAAATAAATCACTATGCAAGAGGGAAAAGACTTCTGAACCTTTAAGTTTAGTATTTAAAATTCTTCCACCTTCAGCTTTCGGCAAGCCTCAGAGCAGCATGTCCTCCGGTTCTTCAAAATATCTTTTTCAAATGCCCTGTTGCCTCAGTGCCCTTCTTCACTTAGTCTCCATTCTGACAAAAGTTAGGCTCTTGGGGGTCAATTTCCTTAACATTTCACCCCCATACTTGTCTACTGATTTCTTTCTGTTCCCATCTTCTCCTTCTTCCCAGTGAACAGCTGGGTCACCTCTTTCTCAAAGTTACTGATTCATCAAGTGCCCCATATAAATAAAAGCAGCAATAGTTAGTAGGTGGACTAGGAGTGGTGATGTGATATGATGACAACAATGCAAAAGACCTTGTTCCTTTCAAAACCAAGCTAAGTTTCCTATTTATCCTTTCTACTGTCTCACACTCCTATAAATCCTTTTGCCACACAATCTTGCTTCTGTTCTGATTTCCCACTGTTGGGAACAATGTCATCTATGATGTCCTTTATCCTAGATGCCTTTCAGTTTTTAGATAATAGGGATTTCTTGCAGGATTGGACATGCCAAAGGATCCACTAAAATTGTTAAAATTCTTTTAATCCCATGATTTTTATGGTCATGATGTCTTATCTCTTTCTTTTGCCCTCCCTCAGTGGTTACTCTCCCAGTCTTCTATTTATTCTGCTTGTCTAGTCTTTGCTGATCATTCCAGAAATCTATCTTCAATTCTCTTCTCTTTTTGACCCAGCCCCCATCACCAGAAAAGCATTTGATTAAATCCATCCAACCTCATCACTCCAACTACTACATATAAGTTTTTAGCTGAGCTTTAATTTCAAAACTTTACATATGTATTTCAATTTCTAACTTTACATATGCATACATATACCATTGCATATACATACAATGCACAGATTGACATACACACACATCATTTATATTCATATACTTATGGGCAAACCAAAAAAAAAAAACCCAAATAGAATTAATCCTGTCACATTTACCACCTCACCTTTCAATCCTAACATTTAAAAATATCTTTTTCCTTATCTCAGTGTTATGGTTTGGATTTGGAAATGTCTCTCAAACCTCATGTGTTAGACAATGCATCTAGATTCAGAGGTAGGGCATGACTGGAGGAGGTGGGTCACTGGGGACAGGGCACTGAGGACTACATATGTCCTTGGGCCTTCCTCTCACTCTCTGTGGTCACCAGGAGCTGAGAACCCCCTCCCCACCCCTGCCACTGTGAGGTTTCTGCCTTGGAGCCAGCTGACCAGCCTAAATAAATTGTCCCTACTCTAAATTGTTCTTCTCAGCTATTCTGGTCAGAGTGACAAAAAAAGCTAATTAATACACTTAGTATATAGCATTGTGTTCTTCTTACCTTTTTTTTCTAGCTCACCTCATTTAAAAAGTAAGAACCTTTCTTTCTAGCAAACCTCATTTTAAAAAAAAGAACAAAAAACTATGTCAAGGAGATTCTTCATCATGATCTCACTCTAAAACTGCCCCCTCTTCCAATCCCAAATGCTATTATGTAGTGCGCTCAATTCCAGAGTGTTCACACCACTCTACCCCATTCCTGGGCAGCCATACAGTCTGTCTGCACAACACCGACAGTGTGACCTAAGAATAGATCTATTTGTACCACCAGGAAACTAAATATATGGATACTTCCCTCCCACTGCTAAAGGGCAAAGTAAAAGGATTTTATTCCAATATAAAAACAATGTATAAGAGTTGACCTAATCTATTTCTTGGATGCACCCCTTTTTCTCACACTAAGCTTTGACCACATTTAATTACACAAATATACAAACTTCCCTGAACAGACAATTATGAAGCCTTCCCTTACTTCCCATGTTCTGTGTAAAATCTTCCCCTATACCATGGACACCTGTAGCAATCCTGAACCTCTCTACTATAGAATTTTGTTGACTGAGCTATAACTGTCTGTTCACGTATTTTTCTCTGATCCATAAATCTACAAACTCCAAGGAGGTAAAGATTATGTCTTATTCTCTATATGTACCAGGCAGCTATACTTCCTAGAAGAATTCAATGGTATTCCATAAATGACTGCTTAATACAGAATAAGTTCTACAAAAAAAAGTGTGACTTTGTATCATGAGATACATATCATATTCCTAGCTCAGGTCATTTCAAATAGCTGATACTCAAATCAGTTTAGTTAGCTGAATAAAAATTTGAACATAATTTTGTTTATATAATTAAAATCACTTCCCCAAGAACTAATGAATGTACATTATTAAAAAAATTAAAATCCTTAAAAACTATATCACAAACTTGGTCAAGTTCAAACCTTGACAGAAAGAGAACAAATAATTGGCCTTTAGATTTCAATCCACAGGCTAGGAAGTTCAAAATGATTGCTACCATAACGACTCTGAGTCAACCACTTTCATTCTATAATCACTGGGCAGTTTTTAAGTTCATATTAAATTTTTCCTTTTTTACATGCTAATAATATTGAGGTTCCTGTTCTATGCATAAAAATATTTTATATTGGCTTTATTACTTTAATGTGCAAGTTAATACACCTTGTGTTAGAGTCATAAAGTAATTATAATGTATGCGATTTAGTTGAAACAATCTAATGCTTAATGCTTTTAAATTCAAATAAACACTATAAGCAAACTTATGATTTCCCTAGAGAAACATTAAATTGGATACACTAGAACTAGTCAAGTTATTTTAATCATTTATGAGATTAAGAAAGACCCTGTGTCATTATGAAACTAACATGGTATGAAAATTCCCAATGAGGTTATGTTCTTGCTAAAACACAATATGTATATGATTCATTTATACCTGTGAAATGCAAGCACAATAATACTGGATGACTGTAATAAATGAAGAAGATAATCCTCTAACTCCCCTTCAAATAAACATGACTATAGCTAATAACAAAAACTTAAACATACTATCATAGCAAGGAACTTTCTATATAGTTAGGCTGTATAAGTGATCATGTATATATTTGCATCAGATCTATAATACAAACACAATGAATCTGGGCATTAATAATAACTGTACTTGGGTTGCATCTGAAGTAAAATACTTAAAATGACACTCTACCTAGAAGATATTAATTTCTGAAAATTATTATTACCATCATACTTGTAATTTCTGACATTTTGTTACCTATCAGCATATTGTCAGTTGCTCATATTAGAATATACAATCCACTACTCATTCCTTAACTTTTACCCCTACTGCTCTGTTTCTAATAACCCATTGTTTAATGTGACCCTCTCACTATGACTTCTTTTAAAATTAAAACATCCAAAGACATCTTTAATGGCATTTATCTATAGGTTAAATGGTGGAAACATTTTTATATTAAAATACAGTTAATAAATTTCTACCTTTTGAAAATGAAGGAAAGACACAACTAAGAACAAATTAGAAAGATTTATAATAACCTGAAGATAAATATGAAGAAGAAAGGGTACTTTTCAGGCATACCTAAGCTATCCATCATAGCATATGAAACTAAAATGAAGCTAAACCATGGGGTATAGATCAAGTTGCAAATAAATCAATGTTATTATATTAATAGCCATGCCTCTTAATATAAACATTTGGCCAACAGCAGGTTGAACGTTATAAATAAATACACAATCACACCCTGCGTGCGTTGCCAAAAGAAAGCAAATTCCTTTACATATTGTTCCATAGTTTACCATTTCTAAAAACATGCTTAGGCATGTTGAGCTACTATAAGCTTTATTCTAGGCTTGCAACCTCTGAAAAATAGTCTTTACTATTTTTATATACATTTTACAATTTATTCTTTCATTACGTTATTTAACATTTTTATGTATATGAACAAAGAAGGAAAGGGCAAAAAAGGTATTATACAGTTTAGATGAAGTTTACTGGGAGAAGGAATGGCTGTTATCTGAACAGTGACTGTGCTTTTATTTTTCACTGGTGTACTTACAAATGTAAAGGGCATTAATTCAGTCTGATGGCGGTACCACTTTAGAAACTGTAAGAATGATACTATGAGTTCTAGGGGTTGAATAAAAACTCCGTGATACATACCATACTGTGTAACAAATGCTATACAGCTGTTCACAATAATGGGAACGTCATTTTTGCTGAGCTGCTGATCTTGTAATGCATTACCATCTGTACCTGCTGCTTTTTCAATTGCAGTATGCCAGACTGTGAAATCCAACTTGGTATGCCCATGGATGTATAATGTTCTGTAAAGTTGAAAAAGCATTTTATAATTTTTCTTCTTTAAAATAAACTCTTACTTCAGGACAGATTCCCCTTAAACCCACATAAATGTGATTTTGTCTCACCTATCATAAGAAAAACCCTTCCTTTACCTTCCCTCTGACACCTTGACTTCCAGTCGCTCTTTTGCCTGGATAGTCTCATCTTTCAAAAGAATAGAGGAAGTTTTCCCAATTTATGGTCTCACCTCTTGTAATTCCCCAACTCTTTTACTATGTTTCTGAATAACTGAACTAAAACCATCCATCATGGCAAACATTCTAATAGATATTTCTGGCTTTTTTTTGAAGATATTAGAATAGTTGACTTCTTTAAAAAATTACCATCAAATTTGGCTTTTAAGGCAAAATTCTTACTGGATTTCCCTCCTATCTTTCTGGTCCCTCATTCTTTGTCCCAAGCTCATTTCCTCTTTCTGAATAACAAGGCTGTGTGTAACCTCAGCGCCCACACAAACTCCATGGACTCTCCAGGGATACATAATTCAGGCCAGTGGTTTCATCTCCCCTGTGCAAATCACAAACTCCCAAATCCCCATTTCCAGGCTGTAACTGTCACTCACAAATCAGATCTTGCTGTAAAGCGAGAGTAGGTGAGCAGTTAAGAGTAGGGACTGGGCTGGGGGTGCTGCTGAGGGGGAGAGCACCTGCCTAGCATGCACCAGGCCCTGAATTTGATCCATAGCATTGTTAAAAAAAAGAAAGAAAGGGGGAAAAAAGTGGCAACTGTGATTGTAATTTCCAAACTTGAATTTTAGCTCTGCCATTTTCTTTATAATGTTAGAAAAGTCATCAATCTGTGAATCAGTTTTATCACTGGTGAGATGAGGATAATAACTATACCTAGTTCAGCACACAGTAGATATTAATAATTAAATAATAAAGCATAATGCTAATAAATACTTATTTTTGAATACCCTCACATTAATGTGCAACAATCTTGTCAAACCTTTCTCTCTCCCCATACCAAACTGCTCCTGGCACAATTCTTCTCCGCTAATCCCATCAGATGACCAGGATTAATTAAATGCAGCTCCATCTCTCCCCCCCCCCGCCCCAATCAATGCCACATAAATCCAGTCACAAAATCCTGTTGACTCCAGTTTCTAAAAATGTTTACCCTGTCTCCTCTTCTTTCCCATATTGTCTTATTTCAGATTTTTACAATGTTCTTTGAGGTCAGTATAACCATCGTAGAATCCTTTCCCAATTTTCTACCCTTCTAGCCCCTACTCCTCACTACAAACACACAGAGCTAAGGTTTTCATGGCTTGGCCTATATCTTCCCTTCCAACTTCAACTGTCATTCTTCTACATTCAAAACACACTGAAAACAAAAACAAAAAATAAATTGTATCTCATGTCTTTGCGACAAATGTTTTCTGCTCTTTGGCTGGCCATTCCAACTCTCCCCTCAAAGGTATGCTCCAGGTGGTATTCCCATACACATACACGCTCTCCCTGCTTTCCCTCTTATACCTAGTGTCACAGGTTTCTCTTTCGAATCCTCCAACAGTCGCTTTGCCCTCTGTTATACCATCTGCTATATCTGTGTTTTAGCTGCTAAACACCGAACTTTGCACAAGCAAGCAAGGAAAAGTACTTCAGTCTCTCTAGCCATGCATACTGCCGGGCATTTAGTAGACACATGCTAATTTTAAAGTCTTATCCCCAGTATAAAACTTGATTAAAAAATTAAAACAACTACTGATGTATTTCAAGTACATTTACTCCAAAATAAAACTATTTAATCTGGATTCCAGGTTATAAGAGCGCTGCTTTGGATTCAACTCCCCTCCTCCCCAGTAAATAATGTGCTGCATGAACTCAGGGGACTCTGCGGGGAGGAGAGGAGAGGAGTGTAGTCTTACACTTTCTCTCATCACTGGCCTTGATTTAAAAACTAAAATATATTTCTTTCACTTTGCAATTCTCCTATAAGGCAAAGCTACCAACATCTTACCACACTTACCTCCACCCCAACACTTACTTCTAACAGCATCTGAACTTGCTAGAATTACTACTTTATACTGACACTTGTGACTTAATCTTCTTAATCTTGCTTTTTAAAAAGTCTTTACCTATTGTTTTCATTTTCCACAGCACCCTGAACTGTGGATTTTATCATTTTCTTTTTGAAGAAGTCTGACCTTTGTTCTTTTTTTTTTTTTTGCGGTACCAGGGATTGAACCCAGGGGCGTTCTACCTCCGCACTACACCCCCAGCCCTATTTTTTTATGCTTTATTTTGAAACCGGGTCTCACGAAGTTGCGGAGGGCCTCACTAGGTAGAGAGAGAGAGAGAGAGAGAGAGAGAGAGAGAGAGAGAGAGAGGAGAGAGAGAGATGGCGCGCGCTGAGGCTGGCCACGAACCCAGATCCTCAGGTCTCCGCCTCCCAAAGTACTGGGATTACAAGTATGCACCACCACGCCCGGCCTGACCTTTGTTCTAATACTTCTGATATGGCTTTGTCTTTTCATTTACCTTAGATCATCTTTAGCTCCAAAGCATTTGATTGCTGGGTATACATGTTAAATTAAATGCTATAACTCAGGAAATTTCCCTGAGAAATATCAAACCCCTATATTATATATACTTAGTCAAAACTATGTCTTGATAAATCCAGGAGTTTAAGTAAAGAGGAAAACTTAACTTTTTCTGATTTTCACTTACATATATTTTAAAGTGATAGTTAAACTGTAAATGAGACACAAAATCTTTGAAACTGTTTGCTTATATATTACTACACTGGTTAAGTATTTTAGTAAGCTGTGAAAGAAATTCAAAATGCAATAGCCTTCCTATAATACCAGTATAATGCTGCCACTAACTGTGAACATTTCAAACTTCAAATTTCATTTCTAGCTGGAAGAAATCCCAGGATGTCAAGTTGAGCTGTCTTCTTGTGAACTAGCGAGGGGTAGAAGGAGTAATGACAAGTTAACTCCCGAGTCCACTTGTCAAAGGGTGAATTCTAAAATATATCATCTGGTGCCGTGGATGCCTGACACTGAACAGCATCGGTTCAACAACTCCTCTGATACTTATCTAAACTCTGTGCACATTGAATAAAGCACCACTATAGACTTTCAACATGAATGCCGACCAACTTTGTGATTTTAAGTGTTATCAGGCAACCAATTCGCATCTCTGGATAAGAATTCCAAGGAAACATTCATTTATATCCTAAAAATTTGAAAAGTTATTTTGATCAACTCTAACTACAGAGAAATTAGTTATTCTAATTGTCCATTTCCTGAACATAAGTTGCAAAGTGTATTTCAAAGTCATATAAAGAAACATTCCTATTTATTGTAATGAGTTAAGGCAGTTCAATAAGACCTAAGAAACCAAGCCCCAGAACTAATAAAAACAATTCTCTCAAAGTTGCAATATAATATCTACAAAGTGTCGACAATCATGTTTGAGAAGTAGCTTCACAAATAATAAGATCAATAAATTTGACTGCATATAAATAAATTTACTCATAAAGAAATTTTAAATAAAACTGAAAAGCAAATAACACCCACCACAAATATGACTGGAAAAGATAATATCCTAAGCATTTATAGAAAAGTAAAATTCCTCAGTTCTCAAGAGAAATAGAGTCATCATCCATGAAAGATAATTCACAGAAAAAAATGCCTATGGCTGATAAACACAAAGGAGTCTAATAATCAAAGAAATGTCTATGAAAACAGCAAAATGTTAAAATCAATTCATCAAATATTTTCAAAGTATAAGGTGCATCATTAAAGAGTACAACAAGATAAACACAGTGTTTGAACATAGTGTCTAGACTTACTAGATATTCTGAGAAGAGATTTGGCAATAAACTTAAAATAAGTATACATAAGCTTTGACAAGTAATTCAAACCACGGGACTCTACCATAAGCATACACCTAAAATGAAAACACAATATCTTTTTCTCCCAATATCTGCTCCGGTGCTCTTGTGCTCATGCACATATGCATACTAAGACGTGTATTTACTAGGGCATTTAAAATATGGAAATAACCTTAATTCCCAACAATTATGGAAAGGCTAAGTAATTTAGGATACATCCATCAATATATACGTTTAGTAAGATGAACAGAGAATACATAATTTTATTACAAGTATGTATAAATTTGTATCTGCCAAAATGTTGTCTCTGGGTAGAAAGCTCATATGCATTTTCATTTCCATATATATGCATATATCCAGGAGTGGAGGTGCACACTTGTAATCCTAGTATTTAGAATCACAGATTTGCAGCCAGCCTCAGCAACCTAGCGAGGTCCTCTGCAACTTGGTGAGACCCTGTTTTAAGATAAAATATAGCTGGGGTGAAGCTCAGAAGTGGAATGGCCCTGGGTTCAATCCCCAGTATCATAAATAAATAAATAAATAAATAAATAATCTAATCACTAAGCTTTTCAACCAGAGAACTGGAAATTTCTCTCACAAGCCCTTTATTTATGACTAGGAAACTAAGAACCAGAATTTGCTTAAGCCCAAGAGCTAGGAAGGAACAGTAATATATATATATTTTTTTTGCGGTACTGGGGATTGAACCCAGGGTCATTCTACCTCTGAGCTACACCCCCAGCCCTATTTTTTTATTCTTTATTTTGGAACGGGGTTTCACTAAGTTGCAGATAGCCTCACTAAGTAGCTGAAGCTGGCTGCGAACCTGCAATCCTCCTGTCTCAGCCTCCCAAGTACAGGGATTACACGCGTGTGCCACCACGACTGGCTTAAAACAGTACATTTGAGCCACGGAAGTCGGTTTTCTGGTCCTTCATAGTAGATCCTAGTCTGTGATCCTTTACCTGAGAAATTAGCTCTCTATAATTTAAAATCCTGGTTATCAGACCCAAAAGGCTCATCTAGAACTAGAGTTCTGATGCCATTTGTTCTTGTTACTGTTATCACAGATAAATTCACAAAGCAGGGTTTCCTGAAAGCTTATCACCAGGCCCCATTGTGGGAATGAACCTGTAAGGTGATCTCTGGAGCCACTTATAACAGAAGGTCTATTTCTCTTCTCAAAGAAGGGAGAGCTTACAGTCTAGCCTGGAGCATCCTGGCAGGGTGGACATGGAATAGATAGGACTTTAGAAGATGACCTTGGAAGTGTTCACTGTGTATGTTTTCTTTCTATTTCCTAAGCAAGTTCTCAAAGCAGAATAGGCTAATAATCCTAGTAGCCTTCTGCTGTTTATGGGAAAGGATGGGTTGTCTTATTGCTGTGAGAGATATCAGGTCATTAGAATTTTTAATACACTTGTTTTTTTTTTTTTTCTCGAGGTAACGGGGATTGAACCCAGGGGCGTTCTACCTCCGCGCTACACCCCTGGCCCTATTTTTTATTTTTTATCCTTTATTTTGAAACCCGGTCTCATGAAGTTGTGGAGGGCCTCACTAAAGAGAGAGAGAGAGAGAGAGAGAGAGAGGGAGAGAGAGGGAGAGAGAGAGAGAGAGGGAGAGAGAGAGAGAGAGAGAGGGAGAGAGAGAGAGAGAGAGAGACAGGGAGAAAGAGAGCAAGAGAGCTGAGGCTGGCCACTAATCCGGATCCTCCAGTCTCCGCCTCCCAAAGTACCTGGCTGACTTCTTTTTCTTATCAGGATGTTTCTAAGATTCATTCATGTTATTGTTAATGTAGATATAATGATAATTAGCATTCCATGTGTGAATATACCACAGACTCTGTTTTTCTATTCATTCAGTGAAGAACATTTAGGGTCCTCCCAGTTAACTATTATAATTTGAGCTGATCTGAATAATTGTGAAGTCATTTTATAGACATATGTTATGATGTATTTTGAGTTAGTGCCAAGGAGCTCATTTGCTGGATGCACAGTAAGTATACGTTAGCTTTAAAAAAAACCCTGCTAAACTGTTTTCTAAAATTAGTGTATTATTTTTAAATCCCATCACACTTGCCAACACTTGCACTGGCATTTTTTAACCTTAGTCATCCAGTGTGAGAACATTATCTCATGGAGGTTTTAATTTGAATTTCCCTGAAATTAAATGTTTCTGCTTGTTGGCTATACATAGATCTTTGTTTAGAAGTACATATTCATCAATTTTTATTAATTACTTTATTGATTTTTTGGATTACTATTGTTTTATATGTGTTCTTTTGGTATTCTAGATACAAGTGCATTATCAGATGTATGTATTATATATTTTTACTCCAACCATATGATTTTCATTTTCATTTTTTATGACATTTAAAGAATAGTTTCTAATTTAGATAAAGTATAAAGATTTTTTTCCATTACAGTTCCAATGTTTGTGCTTTTTAACTAGCTTCCTTGAATTTCAGTATTTCATATTGATCTAATAAGAAAATGTTCAATAAAAGTAATAGTGAGTTGAGCATGCTGGCACACGCCTGTAATCCTAGTACTTGGGAGGCTGAGATAAGAGGATCTCAGGTTTGAGGCCAGTCTCAGAAACTTAGTGAGATCTTGTTTCAAAATAAAAAAATAAAAAGTGCTGGGGGTATAGCTTGGAGGTAGAATGCCCCTGGGTTCATCCTCAGTACAAAAAAAAAAAAAGTAATAAGAGCTAACATCTTTGTCCAAGTTCTGTATTTGAAAAGACTTTTTCAATTATATCTGATGTGTTAAAATTATTGTTACAAAACTGGTCATAATAGTACCTTCTCTTTTAAATATTAAGATGACCCACACTAAAGTTCTCTCTTTCATTCCTGAAGCTGGTAATATGTATCTTCTGCCCCTTCTTCTACTTAAGAGTTTCATGGCATTTATTAACTTCTAAAAGTTAGAAGTTTATAAACTTGATCATTTCAACAAGCTAGCTATTGATTGCACTGATTTTCAAAACTTTTTCCCAATATTCCATATCTGATTCCTGCTACTCTCCATATTATTTCATTCTTTGCACTACTTTAGGTTTACCTCAGTTGTAGTGTGGATATATAATATCCCCTGGAAGAGCTCATGTATTAGTGCAAAAAATTCAGAAGTGAAAGGATTTAAATCATGATGGTTTTAATCACATCAGTGGACAAACCCAATGATGGATTAGTGGATTTATTGGGTGGTAAAGTGGGCAGGTAGGGTGTGACTGGAGGAGGTAGGTCACTGGGCAAGAGGCCTTGGGGACTGACTATACATGTGTTCCTTTTGCCCTCCTCCAGCTTAGTCTCTGCTTCCTGCAGCCATGCCCTGAGCTCTGCAGACTTCACCCAGCCTGAATGGACTGAAATCTCCAAAATTGTGAGCAAATAAATTTTCCTTCCTCTAAGTTGTGGTTGTCAGGTTTTTTGAGTCATAGCAGTGAGAAAGCTGACAGAAACAGCCTTGATCTTCTCTTTCTAGAACCTAGAAATGTAGAGGACTTATTTTAGATCATTTGATTTAATGTAAGAATTTAAAGCTATAAACTCCTCTATCAGGAATACTTTATAGTCATATCACACAATTTTGATATATGTCTTCATTGATATCTTATCAACATATATTTTAATTTTTCCTGGGATTTCTACTTTGAAGTGTTGTCATACCTCAGGTTCAGCGTGTTTTTTTGTTTTCTTTTCTTTTTTCCTGTAGAATAATCTCTTGCACTAAGATTATCTAATGACATTTTATTTTCAAGTATTTTATTTTTCAGCTTCAGAAGGGACATTCAGTTTTTTCTCAGTTATCCATTTTTATCACGATGCTTATCTTTTCCTTTACATCTTTGAAAGTTTGCACTATTTAAAATTTTTTAGAGTTTTTGCTAATCTCATTATCTTTTTCATCTCTGGATATATACCTACCAACTGGTTCATGACATTTTCACATCATTAGTAACTTTAGCTGCATGCTATACACAGTGAAAATTAAGTTCCTGAGTAAGGATGCCATTTTCCTATAGAGAGTGCTGATGTTTGTTTTTATATCATTTGCTTATTGGACCCCCAGATAACTAAATTACTTTTATGAGATAGCTCATGTCTTGAAGGTCTGTTTTAAGCCTAGAAAAGTAAAAAAGAGCATCCTTTACTCCAAGGCTGGGTTAGACTTTATACTGATGTGATCTTTGGTAGGTCTTTATTAAATGCTCTGTATATTTAATGAGGTTATTTAAATTTAGTTGCATAGAATTTGAATATAACCTACTGCATCTAAAATCTGGAGATGATTCAACTCAGGGCACCCTGGGAGTTATTCCTGCCTGGCCTCTTATAGCTTTACACTGTAAATATGCAGATTAACACTGAGGTAAAGAAGCAAAGGAACTCCTGTGGAGACTTCTGAAACTCTTTACCTATCTCCCTCTGCTTTGGTATCTACCCCTGCAAATTCAGACTCATGGAACTCCTATCCATCTCTGGAAAACCACCACATTCTGCTAGGGTTTCCCTATTTCCTGTGCCATGGGCATTGACAGCCTGCCTAGAGACTCATGGTGAAATTAAGGCTTACCTCATTTGTTTCCCTTCCCTCTAATCACAGACCAGAAATGGTTATTATCACAAAGTCTGAAAACAGTTGTTTCATATGTTTTTCCAGTTTTGTACATTGTTGTAAAGTGGGAGGACATGTACCATGCTAGATATTCCTTTGTGGCCAGAAATAAGAATCTGTCAGGCACATTGTATTTAGCATCACACCAATAAATCATCTATATTTTAGTTTAGAGAGAGAAAGGTTTCTGTTTTGGGGAGTTTTCCCAGTCTTCAGACAAGAAACTGGAAATAGAGATGGAATTTTAGTCAAAAACAGGGAACCAATAATTATGTAGAAAATATGTAGATGCACAGTCTTATTAAGAATAGCTTATCTATTCTGAAGCCAGGAGTTCAGTAAACAGCCTTAAGCACCTGATTCCTCAACAAAGGAGGAGATCCACTTTTTACTCTCTTCTCTCCACATCAAGACAAAGACCTGCAGGTGGAGTGAGAGACAGTCCTGTCACAAGCCTGCTTGTAACAAGCTTTACTGATGTCCTACTAACTGCAGAATGGATCCAAATCCTCATTTTTAACAATAAGTTTAAAAAGGGTTCTTAAGCATTATTTTTAAAAAATGTCCTCCATATCCTTGTAAAGAGCCTAAAATTCTTCCCAGAACAAGGTAAGTTATGAATTAAATTTAGTTGAAAATGCAATATGGGATCCATCTATCTTTCCAAGCCTATTGCCTCAGGCTTTGTCTTCAAGATCTCAAGGTTAAGGCCAAATTGAACTGCAGTTGCTAGTCCATTCTGTTTCTCAACTGATAATTTATACCTTTTAGAATACCTGGTCTCTCAGCCCCATCTTTTTTTTCCTATTAAAATCCTATCTAGGATTTCAGATCCATTAAATGTACTTCTCTTTAAAGTGTGTGTGTGTGTGTGTGTGTGTGTGTGTGTGTGTATACACATATTCTGTCTACCTATATCCTGATCCCATATATCTTGAAGGAATCGTCTCATTCTTCTACATATTTTTCCTTCATAACTGTACATCCTGTTATATAAATATGTTTTGAATCAAATAAAACACATTTTTGAAGCAAAGAACGAGTATATTAAAATCTACCTTTTGTAAAATAGCACATGTTTCCTTTATTGTAATTCTCCTTAATATAAAATCACTTTGTATGTAAATTTGAATACTTCCTTTCTTTTTATAAAACCTGTGGGGGTGGTGAGAAAAGAGAATCTCTTGTGTGCTTTGGTGACATTCAGATTAAACTATCTCTTAAAATTAAATCATCAGAAAGTTACGAAAGCAGTCATGCTGATATTGTGGGCAATCGGCTACTGTTTAATTTGCAATTACATGCACAATTTAGAAACCACTTTAAGATAATTTAGCCTCTGGAGGGTTGCTAACATATCAGCTCCTTATAAAACATAATTCAGGGCGGGGAGGAAAGATCATAGGGAATAAGTTGACACAAAATAAGGAATCTTGAATTTAGGTTGCTAATCAACCCAAATTGAGAAAAGTAATCTGTTCCATAATTGTGGAACAAATTGATAAAGCGGTTGTTCCCCAATGTTAGCTTCCTCATGTCTGGAATTTGCAATTAAAACTGAAATGTAGTTGGCCTTGGAAGCCATGGAGTACCATGTTCTTTACTACAGGTTAACCAAGGAACCTAAAACAAAGATAAAACAACAGCAAAGAACACCCATTTCTCTGTTCCTGATACACAATCAAGTTATTCATATTGTGCTCATCATAGCCAACAACCTTTCAGCAAATGCTTAATATTAGATGTCTGGGGCAAATGGGCATGCAGCTATGGGATATGAAGGTGGTGAGCACACAGTAGCTTAGTTATTAGAAAGAGATATTCAGAGAGTGTGTGTTGAAGTGCAGAATTCATTTTCGAGTTTTGAGCAAAGGATGTTATAATCCTCTGAACATTTCAGTCAAAGTGGAGATATGATCTGTCCAGGAAAATGCTTTCTGACCTCCTGGCCCAAAACATTCACTAACTTACAATACATATTCAGAAACATAGTGGTTTTCTTTTCTTTTTTTTCACACAAAGAAATCCTGACTAAGGACTAAAAGAAAATCAAAGAATCTAAATCCCAATAACAGCATCAAATAGCATGCCAGAAACCCTTAAGTGTAATCAAGAAAGCTTTATTTTCCAAAATAATAATTTTTAAAGAATACAAAGAATACACATTAAAGTGACACCATCTGGAACACCTTCTGTTTAGAGCTTTTTAGAGCAAAAATGCTCTGTGTGTGGAAAATATTATTGCAATATTTTTCATTCTAAAGACACTCATGCTATGCATATAGAGAAAATTACCATGAAGACTAAAATACATATTTAAATAGGGACTATATACAGTGGGCTATTATCAACTTGTGAACTTTTTCAGTTCAGGGAATTCTTTCTTTGTCTCACCTTTAAGGAACATTAATGTGCTTTAACAGGAACAAGAAAAAATATATGAATTTAATTCATTAAATTTATTTGTGATTTGTAAGCCTGGTTGAAGCTGTTACTAGCAAAAACTCAAGGTTAAAACTTATAGCTGGTTGGTTTCTCTGTCTTTCAATTATTCACATTATCTCTATGTGCCATCGAAATGAATAATTGGAAGTTGTTTTATTTCCAAAAGCCATAATTTTATCTGTCATTGACAAGTCTACCACAATCTACTTTAGCTTACAGTCATTATTTCCCAAGGGCCTAATAGATCAAACGAGAGATGTGAGAGAGGGCAACGCAATGAAATTCTCTTATTTTGACATGCTACTGAAACAGCTCCTCACAGCTATAATTAACTAGCTGTGTTTGAGTATGGGGTGAAAAGTCCATATCCCCTACCTTGGTCAATGATACCCAGGCCAAAAGCTCAGGAGTCATCCTTAATTCATCCCACTTCACAAAGCAATTGAAAACCATCAACTGTTATCTTTCAAATCCCACTACAAGACCCAGAGAGTTACCAATATCCAATACCATATCAATTCCTCTTCCCATGTTGTTACAATTGGGAGACCTGTTATCCTCTCTTTTACACCTCCAATTTCTCCCTTTTCTTGTCTCTTTGCCACCAAAATTTAAAACTGCAAAAGTCCAAACAGTATAAAACAAATTGTACCCACATTCCCTTTCTGAGTCAAATCTCTTACCTCACTAATCCTATTAACCTCCAGACATCTTTGACAAACTGTCCTCACCAGATGTCTCCATTTTTAGTCAGTTCCCAGACTTAATCTGATCCATACCTGCTTGATCTCTTCTGCTCTCCCCAAAGTAACCAGGTGGACCCCATAATACTTATTCAGTGGAGTATACAACTTCACCAGTCATATCCATGGGTAGGATTTGACACTTTTTTGTTTTTGCAGTACCGGGGATTGAACCCAGGGGCGTTCTACCTCCAAGCTACACCCCCAGCCCTATTTTTCATACTTTATTTTGAAACCAGGTCTCACAAAGTTGCGGAGGGCCTCACTAAGTAGCTGAGGCTGGCGGCAAACCTGGATCCTCTGGTCTCAGCCTCCCAAGTACTGGGATTACAAGCATGCACCACCATGCCTGGCCATAGGATTTGACACTTTTAACTGTTCTTTCTTTCCTTCCTTTCTTCTTGAAATATAGTCAGGTAGTGCATAACAGCTGACAACAACAGACCACATATATGACAATGGTCCCAGAAGGTTAGAATGGAACTTCTTAAAATTTCCTATCATCTACTGATGTCATAGCCATTGTAACATCCTAGTGCAGCACATTACACAAGTGTTGGTCATGATGCTGGTGTAAGCAGACCTACTGTGCTGCCAGCTGTATAAAGATATAGAACATGATTATGTACTTGGATATTATAATAGTTATAATGATAATAAGTGATTAAGATACTAGTTTACAAACTTACTATACTTTTATTATTATTTAAGAGTCTTCATTTTACTTTTTTTGCGTGTGTGTGTCGTACTAGAGATTGAACTCAGGTGCATTCTACCTTGGAGTTACATCCCAGCCCTATTTTATTTTTATTTTTGAAATAGGGTCTCGCTAGGTTGATGAGAGTATCACTACTTGCTGAGGCTATCCTTGAACCTGCAATCCTCCTGTCTCAGCCTCCCAAGTACTGGGATTACAGGTGCGCACCACCATGCCGAGCTCCATTTTACTTATTTAAATGTTTATTATAAAACAGTATGCTATGTTAACAGCAGCAGACTCATATATCTTGTGTTTACTATGTCTCTTGATCATATCAATTTCTACTGTGCTTGATTTAATCTCATGTTGTCTTATTTAGCATGGTCCTAGGAGCAACTGGCTTTATCATTTATTCATTTTATACTGGCTTTATACACACACATACTACACAGGTGTGAAGTGGGCTATATGATCTAAGTTTATGTGAACATAGTCTATGATCTTTACACAACAACAAAATCAGTTAAAAAAAAATTTTAAAACACATTCTTGTTGTTAGGTGACACATGGCTACATGTTCTTCCTGGGCTTTGTGACACTGCTCTCTCTTGGTTTCTTGCCTCATTCTCTGAGCTGTTCCAGGGCAGTTACTCTTCCCTGACAACTCCTCCTAACCCCAAAATGAGGTGTATTCATCAAGGCCCCCACACATTGCTTCTCCCCTTTTTATTCTACACACTCTCTGTGATTTCACCTTCTTCCCTCTATGTACTGAATTCCATAATCTGCATCTCTATCCCATTAACTTTTTTTTAATGAACATCCAATTCTTAAAATAACTTCCTCCTAGCGATTTCTACTAAGATGCCTTACAAGCACCTCATGTTCAATTTATTCAAACTCATTATCCCCAGGCCCACTCTGGAACCTGCTCCTTTGTCACCAATTCCTACCTGAAGTGCATTTACATAATACACATACCCACATGTGTGTTTACAAGTAGATCAATAAACAGATAAATGTGTGACCCCAACTCTCACCACACGAGGTGCCAGGTGCTGGGGTCACTGTTTGTTATTATGTCCGACTTATAACCTAGTGCACTCACCACCTACTAAACTGATTATTTCTAGTTGCACTGTTGATCTCTTTTCACTCTTCCCTCTTTAATGAGGTAAGCAAAGTATGTATTTATCTTCCTAATCAAATAACGTAAGTTTCATAGTATATACTAGTCTAATAAATGGAGAAATTATAAATTCTGGCAAATTTTTTGACTTGATTTTTGAGAATGACCTGTACATAGGTATTAGTAACTTAACACACGTTTTTAAAATCAAACAGAAAACTAGATTAAGTTGCAAATTGAGCTGACCTTGATTTCAAAATGTTTGATTTTCCTCAATACTGTGTGGGCACTAGAAGGCTGCATGAGTACTCAAAATAGTACCTGGCAGGGGTAAGTTTTGTATATTACCATTATTGTGTTATTGTTATAATCGATTTAGAGAAAACAAAAAAAAGCAAGTAAAACTGAGACAGGTGTGATGGGTACAGTTGTTCTTAAGTGGTCTGTATTGTATAGCAGCTATTCAAAGATATATTAGGGAATAAGTTGATTATATATTTATCCCCAAATTTCTTTTGCTCTCACCCTGGCATATTCCATACTCTTCTTTTTGATACAATGCTTTCAATCTAATTTATTAGTAACACATGTAGATAAAAACCTTTTAAATTATTGAAAACACGATGAAGCACCGTGATTCTTTTGGAACTCCATTGCTTTCCACTATTCCTTGGGCTCAGAGAGTAACTATAACAAATAGATTTTAACCAGGCGAGGTGGTGCACTTCTGAAATCCTAATACTTGGGAGGCTGAGAGAGCAGGATTGCAGGTTCAAAAATGGCCTCAGTAACCCAGCAAGACCCTGTTTCAAAGAAAAAATTGAAAAGGTCTGGGGCATAGCTTGGAGGTAGAATGCCCCCGGGTCCATCCCCCAATACCAAAAAATAAATAAATAGATTTTATCCCCTGATTCCTGCAGTCCAGGAGAAAGGCCAATATGTATGAAATAAGAAAATTTAGTTTTCTGGCTTCTGTGTCTTTCATTCATGAGGTAATGCACTGTACACAGTGAGCAATAAACAAAATTTATCATATTGAGTAATTTCAATTCACGTTTGCTGACATCTTAATGAAAACGTATGTGCCACACTGAAATCCTTCATACACTAAAAACAGTAGAAAAAAGCCTTGGCTATAGTAACCTGATAAGTAAAATAAAAATAATAAGTACAATAAATTTGACCACCAAGTTAATATTTATTTAAGAACATAAGCTCTGTGACCTCAGATGTCAAGTCTGTATTGTTGACCACTGTTGATCTTTTTTTAAAATTTTTTTCTGCCATGGAAGTAGCAGGTAGCAAGCATTCCAGAAATATTAATAGACGACTATAAAAACTGCACTGTGGCCGGGTATGGTGGTGCACGCTTGTAATTCCAGTACTTTGGGAGGCGGAGACCAGAGGATCCGGGTTCGCGGCCAGCCTCAGCTCTCTCGCTCTCTCCGTCTCTCTCTCTCTCTTTCTCTTTCTCCTTAGTGAGGCCCTCCACAACTTCGTGAGACCCGGTTTCAAAATAAAGTATAAAAAATAGGGCCGGGGGTGTAGCGCGGAGGTAGAACGCCCCTGGGCTCAATCCCTGGTACCGCAATAAATAAATAAATAAATAAATAAATAAATAAATAAATAAATAAGTTATAACTAAGGGATTTTTATTTTAAAGCAAATGACACACAACCAATAAATTGTTTAAGCAACTCTATCTTCCTAACGGAAGATATGTTCTGATATGCCTCTGCTACTCCTTCCTAGGCTCCTGTGCTTAATCCTCCTTCTCTTCCAGTCTTCTAAATACTGGAGGCCCTGGGGTTACATCCTCTCCTCTCTTTCCTAACTGTATACTTTATCTGAGGTGAACCTGTCCAGTGCTTTAGACAAAATATATCAAAATGCTATGACTCTCAAAGTTCTATTTCTAGGTATAACTCGTTCACTTAGTTCCAGACTTGCCATACACAACTTCCCACCAGCTTCACTTTGACATCAAACAGACACCTGCAAGTTACCACTCCCCAAACCAAATTCTTGATCTTCTGCCCCAAACTCACCAATATCCTACCCAATATTTGTCATGTATTTGTTATCTCAAAAAATAGCACCATCATTCATGTAATTGCCCGGGCAAAAAACTCTGGGGCTCTCCTTGACTTCTTACCTGATCTAATATACCACCAAATGCTAACACTCTTCTTTCATAATATATCCAATTACTACTCAACACTGGGGTTTCAGGTAACCCATCCTTTGCCTGGTCTCTATGGCAACATCCTAACTAGACACCCAGGTTCACTACTGTCACCCAAACTCATTTCTCTAGAGTTAGAGAATCAGAATAGAGGTAGTCTTTCTTTTGTGTGTGTGTGTGTGTGTGTGTGGTACTGGGGATTGAACCCAGAGGCATTCCACCTCTGACCTACATCCCAGCCCTATTTTATTTTTGCTTTGAAACGGTGTCTCACTAGGTTGCTGAGTCTCACTCAGTTGCTGAGGCTAGTCTTGAACCTTAGATCCTCCTGTCTCAGCCTCTCAATTACTGGAATTACAGGCATGCACCACCACACCTGGCTCAGAGTAGTGTTTAAAAACAAAAATAAGATCATTCCAGTTCCCAGCTCTCAGACAGAGCAGCTTCCCATCATACTAAGAATAAAATTCAAATCTTTGCATACAACCTGTAAGGCCCTATATGGCCTTGCCTGGGGATATGTCTGAGGTCATTTCTTCCCATTCTCTCACTCATGCAAAAATGTCCCCCATCACAGCAGCTGCTCTGCAGACCTTGCACATGCCAAGCACAATACTTTCTTTTTTTTTTTTTGGCAGAACTGGGGCTTAAACACAGGGGCATTCGACCTCTGAGCTACACCCCCAGTCCTATTTTTTATTCTTTATTTTGAAACAGGGTCTCACTAGGTTGCAGAGGGCCTAAGTAGCTGAGACTGGCCGTGAACCCGGATCCTCCGGTCTCAGCCTCCCAAGTACTAGGATTACAAGCATGCGCCACCACACCCAGCATTACTTTCTTAGACTCTTCAAATATTCTTGATCCTATGCCTGGAACACAGTATCTGGACTTCTACATGGTTTGCTTCTTCACTTTATTCAGATATTTTATCAAGATACCTTCTTTTTTTTTTTTTTTTGCAGTACTGGGGATTGAACCCAGGGGCATTCTACCTCCAAGCTACACCCCCCA